>ONZA01019457.1:5507-15775 GCA_900322205.1 Kewa caespitosa
GACCTGGTGCACACAAGACCTGCTGAAATGTTAAATAGTTCTTGACTCCAAAATGTGTTTACCATAATTTATCTTTCATTACAAATATTTTAACATGTATAATATTGAAGTAATTTATTGAGTTTTAGAGGGTCAAATGATCATTGAAAGAAAGTCAATTTTAATTTAGTTTAATCAATTTAATTCGTTTCAATTCATTCTATTACAGTCTAGTTCATTCTATTTCCGAAAAAGCAGGACCAGCAGTCCAAAAAAACGAAAAAAAAAAAAAATTAAAGAGAAAAGGAAAAGAAAATGGGCAGTTTCCCCTCCTACAGTCAATCACTCACTCACTCACTCGACCGCTTTGTTTCCTTACAAAAGCGGAAACACACCTGTTAGCTCTTCAGTTCTTGCACACTCCCCTTGTCATCACCACACCATATCCTTCCTTTCTTTCTTTATTTCATTCTGCATCTCTTTCTTCATAATATAACACGCTCGAATGAGCTCACCAACAACTTCAAACACCTCATCTTCCTCCTCCTCCTCGTGGTGGGGTTCGGGTGAAGGATGCAGTGGAGAGTTCGAGGTGGCCAGGGTGTTAGCCACCCTCGGCACGACTGCGGTTACCGTGGGGAGCGAAACTCACCACCACAACAACGACGACGACGACAACAACAACAACAACAACAGAAACAAGTGGGGGAGCAAGGGCAAGCGGTCAAGTCATCATCACCATCACCATCATAATCTTAATAATGATAATAGTAGTAATAGTAATAACAAGAGAGGCAAGACTAGCGAGTCCGAGTTGCACCCGCCTGGTTCCAACTCACTACCTCTCCCCTTTGACCTCAACCTGGTAGGCAGTCGCTCCTTCTCTATTGTTTCTTTTACGACAAATTCTTAGGTACAGTTGGTGTCTCGCAAGCACCGAATTCAATGGTGTGACTTTTATGTTTTGAAAGAGCGACTTCTAAATAGTAAATAATGCAAAACTTACTCTGTCTAGAAGTTGTTTCTTTTGATGCGAGAAGTTATTCCTTTAAAGTTGGTGTACACATGCAACAACATTACATATAATTATTGTTGAATTTGAACTTTAGACTTGTTCCATTCCTTCTCTTATCATCTTCCCTCTAACTTAGAAGTTGAAGTTGGGAGGTGATTAATCGTTGAGTTTTGGCTTAAGTTTGTTATAACTTTGAAGAAAACTAGTCAAAAGGTTTGCAAGGCAGATGGGTGAACTTAACCATAAAAGTAGGGACAGAGCCATAAAGGGAATTTTTTTTCTTTTTTTTTTTGTTTGTTTGTACATGAGAAAAGAGTATAATTATTATAGCGGATAATATTAGAAGTTAAGAGTTATCGTAACACTCGATCAACTATGAGCTACATAACAATCTTAATTTTTACTACGCAGATCTTGGATCCCAACTGGCGTGTCATCTCATGTATGGGACCTGGGAGCAATTTCTATGTGTTATATTGGTGAAAGTGACATTAGCATTGTTGTTTTTAAGGCGGTGTTCTTTTGAATTTGATTTTATCTCAGTTCATTCCAGTTCAGTTCAACTCAACTCTAAACTTAAATATTGAGTAGTTTTTGATTTTGAAATGTATTTACAATAATCCATATATTATTAGAAAGATCTTGAAATGTATTTTCATTACCTCCAAAATCAAAAAGTTTTGATGCATTTAAGAAGGTTAAATGTGATTGGAAAATTTTTTATTCAATTCAGCTCACATCAGTCCCGTCTTCCAAAAGGACAACACCTTAGACTTGTTGATTGGTAGAGACTAGAGAGGCACCATCTCATCTAAGATTAAGGTAGCATTAGCACCTTTTGTTTTAGATTTTCCGAGGAGATTAAGTTGGTTCATATCATGAATTTCCACCGGCTCCATGTTAGTGGACTATCTCTCGTAGATTGAGGAATAAAGTGATACAATCATTTTTCTCACGATAGGTTACTTTTTCTTCAAGTTTGTATTAGGTTGGGAGAAAACCATTTTTCCAGACTTAAGTCGCTTTGATTGGGAATGAGTTGATATAAAGAGTGAGGGGGGAATCAATTTCCTCCCTTTAACAATGAAAAATCTTCATTCTCTATCCTTCTTAGAAAAAGGGAGGTGGGAAAATGATTTTTCTCCATCCATCTAATTTTGTTCCATCTAACAAAAGTGATATGGAGGAAAATAATTTTTCGTCCAACCAAACGGAGCCTAAATGACATGTCTGAAGCAGTGATGGATAATGGGATTGCGGATTGAACTATTTCTGCCAAGTTTTTGAAGTACTTGTAGTTATTTTTGGTTCATCAAAAGTTTTGAGCTTTGCTTGATGAATTAGTAGCACTTTTGTTGTAGTAATTTTGATTAATTAGGAATTAAATAATACATGGAAAGTGTCTTCAAGTGGGTTGAAAACTCACAGCTCAACTCCCCACAGTATGAACAAGTTCTTCCATTTGGGATTGAGCTATGACCATTACTTTTTCCCAAGTTTTGTACCCTTTGGGGCTTTACAAAATGTCTTAAGTGGGTTGAAGACTGGAAAGTCATGAGACTTGAGTTACTGTTGTTTCATGTTGTGTTTCTTCTCTGGTTTATTTCTGTTCAAGTATGAGGAATATCTCAGTAGCTTTGCCTATTGTGTACAGGACTTTATAACCCTTTTGAGTAAAATAACAGGACCAAGCTGCAATTTTCGAGAGCGACAACGGATGTGAAGAGGTCGATGTTAAAGCCGAAGTAATATGTGAATCAGCTGAACTTGAAACTGTAGGGAACAAGCTGCATACAAACAATGCAGGCAGGTCAAGGCAGAACTTGACAGAGGTATATTCGATTCACCTTTGTTCTCGTACTCGTCCTTTGACGACCTCTGGTCGTTGGCCATATTTCCCCTTCCATCTAAATTTTTTTTTGACAAGTTTCAAATTTTATTAAATTGAAAGCTAGCCCGTAAGTGTATCATTGAATACTTTCCCTCACGTTCTAGGAAGGGTATGAAAAGCACACAACAAAATTACACTAGAAGCTAGAGATAGATCTCCATACAGTAATACATATGCCATCCGCATATCACCTAATACAAGACTTCTACCTCGATTACAAGTCCTCCAGCAAACCCCCCAGATCCCGACATCCTTTCCTATATCTGTCTAATACAAAGATTAAAAAAAAAAAAAAAACATCTAAATAATATATAATGGAGAAGATCATGTAAGGCATGTACTGGGGCAGAACTATCAATCTAGTTAGGTAAAGAATTAAAGATGATACATCATAGAAAAATAATCATGAAACTTCTCAAGACCGCTTCTTCTTCAATGAATGTTTTTGATACTGTTTTGATTTTATGCTAAACTGAAACTTCATTTATCCAGGAAGAGAAGGAAGCACGTAGAATACGTAGGATATTGGCCAACAGGGAGTCAGCTAGGCAGACTATTCGCCGAAGACAGGTTAAGTCTCCCTGCTCAAAAAATGTTGCTCACAACCCTTATGTATTGTGCTTCTAATGCTTGATTATATATTCTTCTTAATCTAAGTTGTTTACCCAATTCCAGGCTTTGTATGAAGAACTAACCCGGAAAGCGGCAGATTTGGCGTCTGAGAACGAGAATCTGAAGAGGGTAATGAAAGCTATTCTCATGGGAGATAAGTAGGACAAATTCTTCCTCTATGCATAACTGGTGTTCTGACATGCTTTTCTTCTTTCATAATTGATTGTGGTAAAATAGCACAAGGATTTGGCTATCAAGGAGTTTCGGTCTCTGCAAAGCACCAACCAGAATCTGAAGGAACAGGTAGGACTAGGGATAACATTTGACACAATTTCTATCTTTTTTTTTTGGTGGGGCATGCCTAAAGGGGTGGTGCAAAGGCCGACGCAGGCGGAATTTGAACTCAAACCGTGGTCTTCCACACCAAGAGACTTTACCAGCTTAACTAGCTGACACATGCTATCGGCTAAATTAGTTGGTAAGTCTCAAGTGGACTGTCCCAGCAACCAAGGTTCCAAAACCCGTCTGCTTTGGCAATCATGCCTCCCCGCAAATTCAATGTAGAACAATTGGATGTATGTCTGACACGTGTCTGTATTCTGCAGATATCAGAGACACTGGGATTTAATCTGGGAGGAAACCGGCCAGGGGAAGCAACAAAAACATCGGATTCAAACACTTCTAGTAACTTACTTCAATCAAACTGGCCACTTCTGGTGTGTAACCCAATGTCAACCAACTCTTTTTTCTGGCCTGCTTGTGGTACAGACCAAAAGAATCCTGCAAGTTTAAACACCGAAAACATGCCTTGGTGCATATTGCCCTGCCCTTGGTTACTCCCCGTGCATTTGAGGAACAAAGATGAAATTGAAACTTTAGCCGATTCGCACAAGCATGTTCTCAGTCCCACATCAATACTCACCCAAAACTCAAAAACAGACACTCAGACACCGAAACAAGAGAAAGCTGGAAATGTGTTTTTCAAAAGCTCATCTGGGTTTTCCACGCACCCGAAAACCGAGGTTCAGAGTGCTAGTGATGGTAGCAACAGTAACAAGAAAGTGGATGCAAGTGCTGGGGCCGAAGCAAGGAAGAAAAGAAAGGAGCTTATGAAGCTGAAAAGTTTGCATTGTCGGCCCACCAGAGGATATGGCTGATACAGATTTGCAGGAAACTTATCTTCCTCACTTAACAAGAAATAAGATAAACAGTTGACACTGACGGGACTCTGAGTTAGCTAACTTGCAGTTCAAGGATGTTGATCGGCAAATACAGGAGGCCTTTTTTCGTCTTTCTGGTTGGTAAGAGCTCTGCAGATCTCAATGTGTTCAAGCTTCTGAGAATTCCAGCTCTGGATTCTGACAAGTGATTGTTCTGCTGTCCGAGCAGGCCGTTTTGTGAGATATGTTGGCTCCTTGTTCAGGTTTTTTGTAAAGATCTACTGCTTTTTGGGACATTTGGAGATTCAGTAACTGTCAATTTTGCTTCACTTTGTTCTTCCATCTCTAGGATTGGTGGCTTCAAGTTTTGAAGATTCCTATTCCGGAAAGTGGTATCGCTGTTGTTCAAAGCAGGCTGTTTGTCAGGGCGGTTTTGTGTAAAATATGTTTGGTACTCGGTTCAGTTTTTACTGAAGAATATGCTCCTCCAGACATTTGGCTGTCAAAATTGTCGGTACATTTTTTTCTTTCATCGTTTAGGGGTTGTGTTAATCTTAGAGCAACTTAGCATCGAAGAGCAGAGCTGAGTAAACTACGGAAATCCGAACACTACATTAGTTCCGTCCTAATATAACATTGAAGTGTATTGTCAGACCAATGGCTTATAAATTACAATTGGACTTCTAACTCTATGCCTCGAGTCACTCCACTCAAGAAAAGCTGCAGGAAGGAAAGCAGTCTCGTCTGTGACTGGCCCATCGACCTCAACTGTGAATGGTCTCTTCTCGTGAGGCTTAGTGAACGGCAGTACATCCGGTGTCACTTTTACTGCTACGCCCTTGGGCGCTGTAACCTTGGCCTTGTACACCGAGGGGCCATAACCTACATTTGTCACAACCCGGTGGAAAACCGCCTTGATTCTTTTGTCTTCTGCAAGTAGTTGCACATGCATCGAGGGGTAGTTGAGGCCGTCAGTCCCTTGGGGTGGACTGAACTTGGAGCAGTTGAAGTGGGGGAATTTGCCTCCTCCAGAAATTAGGCCTATGGTTGTGCTGTTGTAGCCTTCTTTGCATAGCCACCTGTAGTAGTCTTTTGTTGAGAGGTCGTAGATCAGACCAGGGTGGACTGCCTCGACCGGGTTTAGTAGCCCAGATCCAGAGTCTAGTGGGTTCTCGGTTCCGTTTCCGTTTACAGGTTTAGCTGTAAAATTGTGTAGGATAAAAAATCAGCTTCCAAGTACAATATAAAGTAACGGAAGCAAGGATAACAACTCATCAACCGTAATGGTAACGGCTCTAACATAATTTTCAACTCGGTTATCAGTTCAATTTAGCACAGTTAAGTTTAGAATTAATAAGTTAACTAATCCGTGTCGATATCTATTTATAAAGACGTAAGGACATTTGATACGAGCTTAATATTGAAGGGGATATTGTGTGACAGAGGTCTCTACGTTCGATAAAAAAGTTGTTTAATTAAATTTAAACATTGTCAGCTGAGCCAAGGATAACCAAGCTAGTGTAATCAAGATGTATGGAGTTTGATCCCTGTCTATAGCAATACTCAAAATAACATTTCACCCAATTACCCTAGGTCGTGTAGTCTTAAGTGTGTTCTTCTCTATTTGACAAGTAACTTGTAAATTTTGAAGTGAACTGAATGAGTAGAAGTTGAAAAGAACTAAGATCTATGTGACTTACCAGTGGTCATAAGAGCGGACTTGATGGCAGCTGGCGACCAGTCGGGATGAAATGTCTTGACGTAGGCAGCGGCACCAGAGACATGAGGGCAAGCCATCGATGTCCCCGAGATGATGTTGAAGGTTGTGAATCGGTTATCGAGTGGCTCGTTTGTGATCGAAACCAGTTTCGAGAACCCAGCTAGAATGTTCAGTCCTGGTGCACTAATGTCAGGCTGCACATGATCCATCGAAATAAATAACTTTTAGGAAGTCAATTGGACGTAAATTTCTCCACGAAGATTAAGTAGACGTGATGTTATCACCTTGATGATGTTCGGGGCAGTCATTTGGGGGCCTCTTGATGAGAATGGTGCAACAACTGGTGCTTTTGTTGTATTGGTTGTTATTGTTTTGTATATGATGGCCTGGGCTAACCTGTGATTTTCAAGATCCAGTGTTTTCAATGAATTTCAAGGAGTAAAGAAGTTTTGACAAAAGTAGAGGAGGGTTGAATGGGAAGTTATAGAACTTGATCTAAGATATATTCGCTGCGTTTCCTCGAGTTTAAACGCTGCAAGTTGCAACATTGTGTACAAGTCGTGACGAACTTTAACCGTTTAGTTGCTAAAAACTGAGCGTCGCAAGTTGGAAATGATCCCTAGCGTCTAGCATCACATCAAACCGGTTCCTATCCTATCTAACCATGCCACAAATTGAAAAACATGAAAAGGAGCGAAAATGTTAAAAAGAGAGTAAGTAAACAGACCTAGTGGTGTTGATGTAGTGTCCAATCTTGCGTCCAACTTTGGCAGAAACGAAGGTAGCCGGGATGAGAGAGGTGGAGACGAGGTCGGTGACCTCATCGAGTGCAATTATGGTCCCAGCACCTCTATTGTTTTTAATGGTGTAATCAGCCCCAGAGTTCCCCAAGCACAACACTATCCTCCCCTTCACCTTCCTCATTGAAAGAGCATCGCTCTCGCAGAAACTGCCGAATACTATATGGTTAGTACTGCCCAGGTTTATGATCATAAATACATACAATTACCATAGGAAATTTATGTGGCCACACACAGCAATGGTGATTAACAGTTAAAATTTCAGATGGAGATAAAGCTGAATAGAGAGTACCTTGCAACTGATTGTTTACAAAAGTTGCTTTATGTCTTGATATCAAGAGTTTCCTTATTTCATGTGTATAGTACGTCTTAAACCATAGTAAAAGATTAAGAAGGGCCATTAGAAACTATAGGTTGGTTATTTACTCAGATCTCTGGATGTATTGAAGGATCCTATTGCTAATTCTTTCCTAGATACATACAAGTAGCTCATACCTTGTATTGACGAAAGGACTGATGGTGCCGTTATATGCGAGCTCAGAGCTTGTTAGAGGGTACATTGTTTTTTTCGGTGCAAATGTATTTATGGACCTCCCCTGCAAATATATATATCATCAATCAAAGTGTAGAATGAGCGGACAACCCTGCCACGGTATAGAGCCGCAAATGAGAATCGCGGCTAATTTTTTCCCAACAAAATATAACTAAAAATGGCAATTAGAAAGCATATGTTATATTCTAGTATCAATTTCTAGTTGTAAGAACCTTAAGATCTATTCCAAACGTCATGAATAAGTTCGAGCCCCTTTCAAAGCCACCAATTCCGTGCTTGTAGGATTAGTATGAGAAAGCCCAAACACACATCTTGTCGGTCAATATAAGTTACACGAACCATAGATTTAAGACCGCTATGAACCCTCCCCCTCGTTATTTTTGAAATGCATAACCGCGCAAAAATTCAGATCGGATCGTAAAGTAACTACTTTTTTAGAGGATGATTACATTTCAAAATAATCGGACTTCTAATCAAACTACAGATGGCCCCACCCGAAATCTAGGTTGAGCTAAATAGTGATAAGCTAGTTCGGGCACGGCTCGGCTTTTGATAGCATTAAGATTAACCATGTCGTAACTCGTAACATACTGACTCTGACTCAACCCATGACCACCTCCAAGGCTCCAACAATTGCAATTGCTAATAGTCGATGACGGGGTCACAATTTGTGTTAACACTGAGTACCAGGTATGTTGTTTGATCTTTCCCTTCCAATGGAGTTATTAAGTTTGTGTCTTTGATGAGGAAAACAAACAACAAGAAAGCCACAAATGACTAATACTTACAGTAAATTTCATGCCATTGCCAAGCTTGACCTTGGTCCTAAATTCCCTGTCCAAATTGGTTGCACCCACAGTTAGCATCCAAGGCGCCACATTCCCTACGGTTCCCTCGTCGGGACCTCCATTACCTGCCGCACAGACAGTCAATATCCCCTTCTTCAGGGCATGGAACGAGCCGATGGCTATGACATCTTCAAAGAAGCTGTGTGTGGGACCCCCAATGGAGGCCGAGATAATATCAACACCATCAGCGATGGCATCATCGAACCCTGCTAGAAGATTTGAGTCGGGGCACCCTATCTCCCCGCACACCTTGTACATATTTTTCCATAATAGAAGTCAATACAAGTCCGTAGATACTAATAAAGCGCCCCCCAACAAGGACAGTGGATCAAGAATGAATGAAGATAAAAGCCTCATGTACCTTATACATGGCAATGCGAGCGCTTGGGACACCCCCACGGGCTGTACCCTCAGCCACGCCATATAGGCTTGCGCCCCTCACGAAGTTTCCTGCTGCGGTTGAGGATGTATGCGTCCCATGCCCATCGGTGTCGGCTGGGGTGAAGTCCATAAAGGACTCTTCTAGGTTGTAGTATCGTGCTCCAATCACCTTCCTGGACGAGTATTATTCATTACATGTTTTACTAAGATGGTGTCATTACAATAATACTAGAAAACTTATGCATAATCTGTTTGGGTTCATGTTTATCAGGTTCTAGATCATGCTTGCTCCAATACCTTAATATACGAACCTACTTGTATTCATGCTAGGTAATGTTACTTTAACAACTAACAACTGATATGCAATTGCTACAGATGGTGATGGTAGTTTTAAGATAATGCTACCTCCATATAAGTTTTTTCATTCTGTCATAATATTACCATTATCGGATACGCAAATAGTTTTGTTGATGACAAAACAGTGAGCAATCAATCAATTGTTTTCTATTGCATGTAAATAAACAAAATTGTTCCTCAATTTGTGGTTGGATATATGAAACGTTCAGAACATTGTTATCTAGCTGCAACATGAAAGCGTTACTAGGGATCATAATCTGCGAAATACGCACTCGGCTTGGAGACGCATAAGAACAGAGAGATAACCTGTTACATCCAGTGAAATTTTGGCCTCTTTCACATTTTCCTTTCCATTTAGCTGGGGGAGGCCCATATCCTTTGTCACTGAAGCTTGGTGCATCAACATAGATTCCTATAGCGAATCAGCAAACTAGTAAATAACTCATCAAAGTTATCGTGAATGACATTATATGGGATCAGCATGTCTTGAGTTCCGTAAGGCTGTCTATGTCTTAGATATGGCTCTTTGAGACATGTTACCATGGATTCACAATTTTTAGTCGACCTCGTACTATTCGAGATAGCTTTATTAATCCGAAAAGTCACCTCAAAATCTTCGTATTCACTCCTAAAATTGGGAATGATCATCTCGTCTAATGGAAACATATTTTTTAGACAGTTCCATATAAGAATTAGGATTTGAAAGCGAGGATCTTTGAAATCATCAAAACTATTTGCGAGAATAGAAGATTATTCTGCATGCTTATTTTATAGCAATTTGAGATTGAAATGACCATCTTTTATGCTTAATAATTTACTACACCAACATTCCTAACAAAATTATCTATACTACTATACTAAAGGAGCTACCAGATTTTTCTAATGTTAGGTGGACCAATAGAATTGTTTCTCTCTCCTATGTGGACCAATAGGATGAGCTAAAACCAAAATA
>ONZA01019498.1:5579-16234 GCA_900322205.1 Kewa caespitosa
ATTTGCATTTCTTTTCGTTCGACAATTTTCATTTCTTTTTTATTTCTTTTTCGCATTTTCGTTATTTCTTCTCATTTTTATTCTTTATTTTCATAAAGTCACATAATTCTGGAAAGTAATAATTTAATATTGCATTGTAGGATTAAAAGACTTATATTTGTATATTATTACTTATTTTATTATATATTTATTTAGTTTCCCCTTTTAGTAACATTTATTCCCATGGACATATTAATTTATTTATTTATTTTGATTGGTTATGAAAAAATGAAAATGCATGCTAATAAGTGATAACCTAAATAAAATGATTGTTGAAATGACTTAGAAAACATTTAGGTTAACATAATTTTGGAACCAAATCAAATTCAAAAAGTTCTAATTCTCAAGTAGTGGCCGTTCGTAAGAACGGGCAAATTGGATGCATTCCGCATCCAATTTGTACCATTGCCCCCGAACTCGAACTTTGGTTAAATGACTAAAAGGAGTCAAAAGATGCTTTTCTTATTTTCCTAAAATAAGGTGACGACTCTAAAGCATCCAATTGTGCTATTTAGCACATTACAAAAAATTCGACTTTACCCCATTCACGCACCATTTCCGTTGGGGGTACGAGCGCCTTATTCAACTTCCGCCCACGCCTCGCCTGGTAGGAGGGCTGTGGCCCCTACAGTGGAAACTTTTCTGGGGACTTAATTCAAAGAGGGTGAAACTCGAAAACGAGTTAGAAAAAAAGACGTAAATCGATTTCGTTCAAAAAATGCATCATTTTCATGTAGTATCAAGCGTACGCGCAATAGGTAACCCATGATCAATCCTTACGGGATGAGTTCAGTTACATGGAGGGTCCGTTTGATTCTCCATGCATATCATAAACGAATCTCCACTCGCGACCATTTTTTTCATCCATTATATGGAGGGGAAAACCGCAACTTACGGCGCTTATGCATTCCATAACGTTGTAAGTACCTGTATGTCGTGGAGCCTTTATTTTCCCTAACCAGTTTTTCAAACCTTAGAGAATTAGAGCCATTGTATAGGTGTGAACATAGAAGAGCATATTGCATTCACATGCTTGACATTTGCATTATAGTTTTGCATTGCATTTGGACCGAAGCGTAAACCGGGAGGCTTTACGGTTCATTTTTCCCCTTAGAAGTTTAGAGTGTCTCCTTTTCTTTTCTGGGACCTTTCTTCTTTTCACCCTTTCTTACTTAGTTCTCAAATTAACTCTAGGGAAATATCCGTTTGTTGGACCCACGGTGAAGACAATCAACTTCATAGAACATCGTCTCCACCACCTCTGTTCTCAACTCCGTCCCATTCTCTCTAACCCAAGTCACCACCCCCTCCGTTTGTACATCAACTTACGTTTGAAATGGACTACCAACCCACCCTCCAGGATCTTGCCACTGTCATCCACGACTTGATCGAAAAGATGACCCAGCTGGAAACTAAGAACATCGAGAAGGTTGACCCAATCAAGGGTGAAATGAAAAAGTTCGAGACTGTCTTGAAGCACAACAAGCTTTTTAACCAATACCATGAGATCGATAGGATGATCCCTAACCTCACGGGCACTTTACCCAATAAGACGGTCCTTTCAGACCTACCCAAATTCAAGAGCACCGACAACCCTAGGACTCATCTTTAGGCTTTTACCACTACCCTCACTTTAAAGGGTATGGATAAGGAACTATTTCCCCATATCTTCCCTATGTCCTTGGATGGACCTGCCTCTAGTTGGTACTATGGACTCGATAATGAAAAGTCAAAACATGGGACGATATAAGGCGAGAGTTCTTAGCTCAGTACAATGCTGAGCTTCCCGTTACTATGCGGGAATTAGAAGCTACTAAGCACCTCACATGTGAGGCTTTCATGACCTTCGTCACTAGGTGGCGAGAGAGGGCTTCCCATATGGTAAATTGGCCCTCGAAAAGAGACCAAGTGCGTACTGTTATACGCAATTTGAGGCCCGAGTTTAAGAAACACCTCATTGTCCAACCCATAAGCAATTTCCTCCAACTCACGGAGATAGGACTTGCCATAGACAATGAGATTCCCAATTCGGAAGCAAAATGGGCTAAGGGCAACAATAACAACAACACCACCAAGCGAAATAATACCGCAAAGGTGAACGAGGTTAATGTCCTCAAAGAGGGCGCGCCTTAGCACCGAGAGTGATGAGCCTTTGCCCCATTGGGCATGACTCTCACCCAAGCCCTCAAGCGTCTTATCAAAAAGAACTATTTGCAGCTAATTGGCCCACTCTGGATGTCCCAAAGGACAAAAGGTCCAAGAGCTATGATATATCAAAATATTGTAAGTATCACCATGGCAAGGGCCACGTGACCAATAAGTGTTGGACTTAAAGATACGCGGTCCAAGACCTTATTGATTATGGCACCCTACCATTACCTAAGGCAACACGTGCCCTAAATAACAATGAGAATCCCCGCGCATCTCACGAGGACTCCATTTTTGCTATATTCGATGGTGACCTAGGGTTCGGTCCCACTTTACTTATTGAACCCATATCAATGCATGGCAACTGAAGCATTAACGGTATATGGGACAATGATGAAGAGGATGCATGGGATGCATCGCTAAAGTGGAACGAGATTTATGACGACGCATTGCTTTAGGAACATGAGGTTTGGAAAGAGGAAGTCGACAACCTTACTAGGTCGGGTAGGTACTACGGGAAAAAAGACGAGAAGATCAAGGATAACCCAACTAACAAGGGCAAAGAGGTAGTGGCATAAGAACCACTCGAAAACCCCTTGTTAAAACAACTCAAAAGGATGAAAGCCGACGTTACTGCCTGGCAACTCTTAGAATCATCTCTGGAGCATAGGCAAGCACTCCTTGCTGAACTCAACGAAATAAATATGTCATCTGAAACGTCTCCCGCCAAGTTGGTAAGTTTCTTGACGGAGGAAAGATCGCCCACCACAATCACGTTTTCGGACGCGAACCTACCTAAAAAAGGTCGTAACCATAATATGGCACTATACCTTACGGTGACGTGTAACCAACATCATGTACCCATGGTACTCGTAGATAACGGGTCTGCAGTCAGTGTTTGCCCACTTAGAACTGCAAAAAAATGAGGCATTCAATACGACCTCGCACAAACATCACAAGGCTTACGGGCCTACAATAATTCTAGGAGAAGTGTGCTCGGCACCATTAGCATCCATATCATTTCTGGTGTCATTGAAAAACGAGTCACCTTCAATATAACCTCCACTTTCAACCTGCTCTTAGGACGACCATGGCTCCATAGCATCAATGCCGTCCCATCCACCCTTCACCAAAAAGTCAAAATGGTTGTTGAAGGGAAAGTCCTTGTGATCGAGGCCGACAAAATGAAGGTCACCTTGTCCAAGACTCCTGTCTTAAAAATAGACCATGGTGAAGAAGATGAGGACTTTTGGGTCAACCTTGAAATACACGCCATTGAGAACGAACAAGTTCCATTTGACTTTGATCCTCATTCAAACCTTCATGTCAAACCCATCCTTCGGAAACATGGCTATATGCTCGGGATGGATTCAGGAAAGCACGCCAAGGGTCTGAGTTCTTTTTGGTGGGCACAATCTATGAACCTCACGTTCGGCCTAGGCTACGATCCCTCGATTCGTGAAATTAAAGAATCGTTGTCCAGGGACGCAAGAAGAAAGAGGGCCATACAAGAAGGCATTCCCTTCAATAGCCCTAAACTCACTATCCCCACACCCTAAACGGGCAATTTTTTTGGGCAGGCGACGACTTCCCTTACTACGGATTTCCAAGCCACATTACCTAATAGAAGAATGCACATTAATCCCAGGATCCAAAATAATTGAGGATTGCAACCTTCTAGACAATGAAATCCCTAAGCTTTAGAACCAACAACCACTTGATTGGGCTCAACCCTTATCTCACAATGCATTCGGTCTCCTTTCCTGGCAAGAGAATATCTGAGTATGAGAAGACGACAATGTAATTCTGGCCATCCAGAACCAAGAGTTCGGCCCCTCCGAACTGATCGCACAAGTCACTGGGACAATCGAGGGATGGCGCCGCACCTGCAAGTGGACAACTTCCGGCGGGCGCATGTGTAGTGTCACCATAGGAGAAGGACTTATGTTTGAGTTTAATGACTCTGATTCTAGTTCTAGTGATTTCAATTCCGATGCTAGTGTAGGACATTCACCTCCCGAGAGGATTTGGAAGATAGGCTTCCCCATTCCCAAAGTGTATGATCCTTCCATTGATGTACTCTTTGATGACATTAATAAAATGAATGATGATTCTGCTTACTCCTTGTATTATTTTGTCACTAATCAATCAACTGACGATAAGTTGTTCATGCGGGCCATGCTTGAACATGAACAAAAAACCTCGGTAATTGAAGAAACCGAGACGATTAACTTTGGAATTAATGATAAACCTCAAGAGGTTAAAATTGGTGTAACTCTAACTCCAAATGAAAGATCTGACCTAATTAGCCTCTTAAAGGAATTTTTAGATGTCTTTGCATGGTCCTATAAGGACATGCCGGGAATTGACTGATCCATCGCCGAGCATAAAATCCCACTTTTCCCTATAGAAAACCTGTTAGGCAAAAACTTAGGAGAATGAAACCTGAGTGGGCTTTAAAGATAAAGGAAGAGGTAGAAAAACAACTCGATGCTGAGTTTATTGTAGTGGCTGATTACCCCCAATGGGTAGCCAACACCGTGCCCGTCCCGAAGAAGGATGGACGAGTAAGGACGTGCGTAGATTTTTTAGATTTGAACAAAGCTTGCCCCAAGGAAAATTTTCCCTTACCCCACATCGATGTCCTAGTCGACAATATCGTAGATCATGAGCTCTTATCCTTTATGGACGGTTATGCGGGATATAACCAACTCCTCATGGTTGAAGAAGAAATGCTAAAAACAACTTTCATAACGCAATGTGCATATTGTTATTGTGTCATGCCTTTCGGGTTGATAAATGCTGGGGAAACTTACCATCAGACAGCGCAAACCCTTTTACATGACATCATGCTTAAAGAGGTCGAAGTATACGTAGACGATATGATCGTCAAGTCTCGCGGCCAAGAAGGGCATATAACCAACCTCCGCAAATTTTTAAAAGACTAAGGAATATAATATGAGACTTAACCCGCAAAAATGTGCATTTGGCGTCACATCCGGGAAACTCTAAGGCTCCATAGTCTGTTCTCGGGGAATTGAGGTTGATCCTTCAAAAATCAAAGCAATAATAAAAATTCTTCCCCCGAAAACTGAAAAAGAAATAAGAGGTTTCCTAGGAAGCCTTCAGTACATTAGTCGATTCATAAACAAATTGACTATTATATGCGAACCTATATTGAAAAAATTAAAGAAAACTGTCACAGTCAAATGGGACGACCAATGCCAGAAGGCGTTCGGCAAAATCAAAGAATATTTGGCCAATCCGCCAATATTGGTCCCGCCGACGCAAGACATACTTCTCATATAATATCTGACGATTACGGAAACCGCAATGGGGGCCATGCTAGCCCAAGAGGTCCATAAGAAAGAAAACGCAATACACTTTGAGTAAGAAGTTCCTCGAGTATGAGACAGGTTATTCCACCTTAGAAAAAACGTGTCTCGCCACTATGGGCAGCTAAAAGCTGAGCCATTATATGCTCAACCATAAGGTTCATAAAAGATCTCGGGAAGAACCATTGAAGCGCATATTTCAAAACCCCATACTCACCGGAAGGATAACTCATTGGATTGTCATGCTATCCGAGTTCGACCTCAAATATGAGAACATGAAAAGCATCAAAGGGCATGCCATTTCTAAATATCTGGCTGACCATCTCGTAAAAGGTCAAGAAAACGGGGAATAGTACGAATTTCTCGATGAGCATATCATGACGGCAGACAACGAGGCATGGGTCATGTACTTCAACAGGGGATAGAATCAAAGGGGCTATGGCGTAGGAGTATTGTTAGTCTCACCTGACGGGGCACACACCCCATTATCCTTAAAACTCAACTTTGAAGTCATTAACAATGCCACAGAGTACGAGGCTTGCATTGTCGGGTTACGAGCTGCAGTAGCCATAGGGATTAGAACCCTCAGGGTGTATGGAGATTCGACCCTAATTATTAACCAAATATCGAAAAAGTGGAAAATCAAGAATGAGAGCTTGGCCCTTTACCAAGCCTATTTAGAAAAGATAGCCGATTTTATTTTTTCCAAAATCCACTATACCTACATTCCGAGAGAGGAAAACCAATTCACGGACGCGCTCGCTAAGCTGGCGTCCATGATCACTATCCCTCCTGAAATCAAAACAATTCCCATATACATCGAAAGGAGGGAAGAACTCGCTCACCATTACGCTTTATAAGTGGACACTTAAGAGAAAGTTCCATGGTATGCCGACATCCTCAATTACAAATAACATAATCCACGGGCACGAAGGGCCATTCGCCTTCTCGCCGCACAATTTTTGGTGTACCAAGACAGATTATGCAAGAAAACCCCATTTGGATTTAGCCTTCTTCGCGTCGATGAAGAATAGCCAAAATAAATAATGGGTGAAGTTCATGAAGAAGTATGCGGCCTGCACATGAACGGGCGCACGCTCGCGAAAAAAATAATAAGGCAAGGCTATTATTGGACTACAATGGAAAAGGATTGTAGCCAATATGTACAACAATGCAAGCAATGCCAAAATGATACAAATTTACAACACATGCCGCCTTCAGCACTTTATGGTCTGATTACCCCATGGCTTTTCTCAACCTATGGCATCGACATTATTTGGTAAAATAAGTCCTACGGGCATAGGCGGGCACAATTACATCCTTGTTGCCATTGACTACTTCACAAAGTGGGTCAAAGCAGTATCTTACTCGAAGTTAACTTCCAAACAAGTTGCGAAGTTCATCAAAAATAACATATTCTGTCCATATGGAGTCCCGCATGAGATAATTAGCGATAATGGGTCCCACTTTAAAAAGGAAACTGCTGACCATTTGCAACAATACAAGATACAGCATTATAGGTCATCAGCCTATAGGCCACAAACCAATGACGTTATTGAGGCTGCCAATAAGAACATCAAGACCATTCTTCAAAAGATGAGCGAAACCTATAAGGATTGGCCTAACAAACTTCCGTTTGCATTATGGGGATATAGTAGCACCATGCGGACATCCACAGGCATTGCCTCTTATTGACTTGTTTACTGAATGGAGGCAGTCCTTCCCATTGAGGTTGAGATACCTTCCCTTCTAATAGTTTTAGAAAGTGAAATTTCAGAGATAGACTGCGTAAGAGAAAGATACGAATATTTAGTCTTGTTAGACGAAAGGCGTCTAAGTGCCTTACACAATGTTCAATTGTATCAAAGGAGAGTGGCTCGTGCATTCAATAAAAATGTACGACCGCGATCGTCAAAAGAAGGGAATTGTTTTTAAAACAATACCAAACACCCATACGAGACCCACGTGGTAAGTTTAGAACAAATTGGTCGGGACCGTACATCATTAAGAAGATCCTTTTCGAAGGAGCGGTCAAACTCATGGATCTCGATGGACTAGAGTTTTCACAACTAACAAAGTTAGACCAATTAAAAAAATTTTACGCATAATTCCCAAGTTTAATAATCATTTAACGCCCATACATTATCCAAGATAATATTAGGCAAACAATAAAAATAAGACAAAATCATTTATCATCTTGAACTACGTTCTGCCTGATTCCCATTCGGATACGTAGATAACTGGTGAGGGCCCGACCTAAATCAAAAATCAAATCAACATCATTTACATCACTTTAGATGAACAAAGTTCGGCCTTATTCCCATACGGATACGTAGGTAACCCGCAAGGGCTCGACTCATTCAAAAATGTTAAACACTTTCTCTTCCATGCAACACTTTCTCTTCCATGCAATGTGTATAAAAAAAAATAAAAAATTTGCACTATTCACCATGCTCAACACTATGCCTATAGTGCAAGTTTCAAGTCCTTATTATGCCTTGGGCTATGCCCATAGTAGATACCTTTGGGCTTGGGTCTGTTTTTGGCTGCAAATTATCAAACATGATTTGGACCTACTAAAAAGAAGTATAATTTTTAGAAAAGACATTCTCTTTTCCAAAATTGTAAAGATTGATTATACAAAACAATTATAGAGCATAAAAGATATAATTTATTAAGGTTTTCAATATTCATTTAAACCTTAGTAAATTTATATTCTGGAGAAAGACCTTCTTTTATTTCAAGAAAATATTAAAGAATAAATGGGAAGAGAAAGAAAACAATACGCAAAAAATAAAAAAAGAAATTGGGCTTTAGCCCAGCGAATATGGGCATATTCGCTGGGTGCCCAGCGATTTGCCTCATATTCGCTGGCTACCCTGGCGATTTTTCTGAAAATCGCTGGGGACCAGCCTTTGCGTTCAAAACAAAATGTAAACAGAATGCATTCTGGTTCCCAAAGTGGAAAAAACAACAAAGCAAAGCACAAATATTGATGCAAAATCGAAACAATGGACAACCAAAAGATGATATAAGATTGATTTTTATTGATTCATTAATTCGTAAGTCCAATAACCAAAATTTCAAAATGACAAAAATAATTTATAGAGTGGGAATTTAAAAAATACATCATTCAAAAATCCTAGGCTAAGGACCTATGCTATACTCCTCCTTTTGATTAGGAGCACGACGGTCCTTCGGGGGAGCCGCGCTTGTGCTCGCCTCATCTTTGCGACACCAAACCAAGTGTGTCTTTTTCCTCCTCTTGGGAGGTGCCTCATCGGCGGTAAGACCCTTTGGAGCAGGGGGCTTTGCCTTCGCCTTGTTCTTCAGTGGCGGAGGAGGCTTCTTCTTTGGTTGGCTAGGCGCCGGTGCTTTTTTCTTGAACCCTTGCCTCTCGTTCTCCCTAGATTTCTTGTGCTTGTTCGGATTGCCAAAGATCATCCACGCAAGGTAATAACCCGTCACGGTTGGCGACAAGGTCTTGCAGGGCACTACCCAATGTGGGGGTTCTTTCCAATAGCTACCCCATATCTCCTGTTGCCTAACACTCAATTTTACCTCGGGTTGGACATCCATATCTTTCCTAGGAATTAGTTGGGCTAGTCCATATTGACGCATGACCCAAGTGGGGTAAAACGTCATGAAAAATGGGCAAGGCTTACTACTCGGCTATGCAGAATATCCTCCACGCATCCCACCATGGTGGTAAGATGCCATCACGGGACATGCCAATGGACGGTCGGGTTCCCTCCCAAGTGGATCATCCATTCACCGAAAGCCTTTTCCTCATATAAGCGTTGGCTAGACGGAAATTAATTGGGTGTATAGGCAATAAGAGCATCCGGTTTCTTAAGAGCCAAATCTACAATGACAAAAGAGAGAAAAAATCAATGATCATGCAAAAGAAAAATCAAGCATGTAAAATAATAAGGAAAAGAGGCATTAAAACTCACTTGGAGAAGCAAAGGACTTCCCGAGAAGTCGCCATCCTCTTCATGCACCAAACGATCCAAGCAAGCAAGCGTTTCTCCCACGACAAGAGCCATCTGGCTACACCCTTCCTCCATCATTTGACGACGTGTAGAAGAGAAGCACGGGCCATCTAACCATTTCCCATGAAACAAAAACGACATAGAAGGCATAAGACAACGGCCCGTCGATGGAACGTCATCGCTCTACTATCGTTCTCCAAGGGAGGAGGAGAGAAATGCTCGATCACCTTGAGCAAGTTGACTTGATCCCCGTCTAGAATATCTCTATCCTTCTCATGTTCAAGACCGGGATAATCCTCAGACAAGGATTCGAAGCTATCGCTCAACACGGGAAGCGCTTGTTGATGTTTAGGGCAATGCCCAAGATTGCGGAGAATTCCTCCACTAAGGGACACAACTCTTTGGTCCCTCCTAGGCGGAAGACATAAAGGTTAGGCATCCAAAACTTGATGGTCGCCCTCAAGAGAACCCAATCAAGCTTCTTTTGTTTGAAGGTGATGAAAATCGTGAGATTGAAGATGTTCAATCGTTGTCTTTCCTCCATAAACATGGAGTTCATCCACCATCAAAGGACTTTTCGAAGAGATTGGCCATAGGTTCGGGTTGGGATTTTGAGCTTGAAAGAGTTGAGAAATGGAGAAATTTTAGAAGTTTCGTAGTTTCAGTGTAGTATTCTGCCATGCGCCATGCACACCCATCATTTTATAGCTATACATACAGAAACGCTTGCAAAGGGCAAACGAAGGATCAAGCGTGGGACTCAACCCAGTGAATACATACATTTTCGATGGGCGGCCCAGCGAGTTTGTGCATAATCGCTGGAAGTACAGCGATTTCCTTCATATTTGCTTGCTTCAAGGCGATTTTTGTCATATTAGCTAGCCGCTGAATGTCATATTTAAGTGATTATTCACTCAACTAGAGTTAATTCGGGTTTAGGATTTATTAATCCGTTTTCATCCTTTAATCCTTGCCCCCTTGTAAATGCATATTCATGTTTATTGTATTTTATCAATTTAATTCAATTGCTATTCTTTTTTGTGCATAAGTATGTCCAAGGGGATATTCGTTACAATTTATACATAAGCTCTTTTTCATTTTCTTATACTTAATTCTATTCATTTTTATTCGTTACATA
>ONZA01019526.1:2737-13080 GCA_900322205.1 Kewa caespitosa
TCCCTAAAGAGCGTGGATCACGGGGTGCCTGGTGGCTGGGCCTCCAAGCCTAGGCCCAATCAGGCAGCGCAAGGTCAGGTCCATGACGTCCTGAGTTATCACGCCGGGAACACACCATGTCGGGAATTCATCCGGCCGATCATAGGGTGGTCCCGGGTCGGAAGGTGTCATGACGTCGCCTGATGGCATGACGTCGAAATTCTCTCAACATATGCCAGGTCGGAAGTTGTCATGAGGTCGTCTATCGTCATGACGTCGGAACGACCTCAACAATTACTAATCAAAACAAAGGCTAGACCTAGAATAAGTGAAGCTTATTTTTTTCCACACAACTATATCTGGGTAGCAACAGATATGAAAATTACTACTACAACAGTAGTAAGTGCAAAAGGTCAAAGATAAGATTTCCACAATTGGTTTCCTTACGGAACTCACTACTACAATAGTAGAAACACATATGAAACTACGACAAATTCATCAACAGTTGAATGCCAATAATTAAAACTTCTTGTTAGTGACATTTTTACAAACACTTGGCGTGCGAACCTATCTTATAGCTCACAAATTTGTTAAATTCACATAGCTACTAGACTAACGAATAAGATATACAATTACAGATCAAAAATGCAAACTCGTCACATAATACAAGATAATCGCACAACATAATTAAGAATAATACAATAATTGATTCATTTATTCCATAAATACATGAACAATTTAGCATAATCACAAAAAAGATGCAATTTACAATCATTTTATTCGCACAAAGCAATTAAGAAAACGAAAAAGAAAGTTGATTAATCTTACCAAACGAACGCACAAATTGTTGAGCTAGGGTTTATTTGTGGTTTGGATGAATGAGCTTCTTTCAGTCTCTTACTTCTTTTGATTGAAACTCTGTGATGGTGAGCTTAGAGGTCGAGCTTCCATGGCGGTCTGAGGGTTCGGTGAATGTAGGGGAGAGAGAGGGAGAAGGGAACGATGAAGTGTCGTTGTTTTGGGTGTGGTTTCACAAATTAGGAGGGTGGGCTTGTTATTTGAACTCCATAAAGTTAAGCCTTTTAGAATTAGACTTTGATTTGGCCCAAATCCAAATCCACAAGTTCTCCAAACAGTTGGTTTGGGCCAAATCCGTTTTTAAAATCCAAATCACTTAATCCAAACAGACCATAAAGACAAAGAAAGAAGGAACGATATGTCAAAACAAAAATATAAGAGCAGTATGGGGTTGTACCCAGTGAATATGAACCTTTCGCTAGCTGCCCAATGATTAAAGTTGTATTCGTTGGACCTCCATTGAAATTTCAGAAATTCGCTGGAGTCCAGCCTACACGTTCCAAAACAGAATGCATTCTGGTGCATTATGGTTCCAAAAACAACAAAACTTCAGAAAGTGATTTGAAAGAAAATTGATGCAAAACTAAATTGACGATAAAAAAAGATGATAAAAAGAACATTTTATTCATTATAAAGTCCAAAATTACAAGGATTTCAAGTGACATAACAATTCCTAGAGTGGGAACTAGGGACTCCTACACTTCATGCCTCCTTCTCCTTGGGCGAACGACGATCCTTTGGGAGAGCCGTGTTAGTGCTTGCCTCATCTTTGCGATGCCATATGAGGTGCGTCTTCTTCCTCCTTTTGGAGGCGCTTCCTCCGTAGGACGAACCTTCGAAGTAGGGGGCTTTGCCTTAACTTTCTTCTTTGGCGGTGGGGGAGGTTTCTTCTTTGGTTGAGTTGGAGGTTTCGCTTGCCTCTTGAACTCTTGCTTCTCATTCTCCCTCGATTCCTTGCACTTATTAGAATCATGGGAGATCATCTACACACGGTAGTGACCCGTTACATATGGCGACAAGGCCTTATGGGGCAGTACCTAATGTGGGCGCTCCTTCCAATAAATCCCTCAAACCTCCAGTTGCCTAACACTTAACAAATGTCAATTGGACATCAGTATCTTGCCTAGGAATCTTTTGGGCTAAACCATATTGACGCATAACCCGATTGGGGTAAAACGTCAATAGTTGGGTAAGACTAATGACACGACTATGTGGGATCTCCTCGACACATCAAACTATGGTGTTAAGGTGCCACCATGGAACATGCCTACGAACGGTGGGGTTTCCTCCAAAATAGATGAGCCATTCGTCAAGGGTCTTCTTCTCGTAAAACCGTCGGCGGGACGGGAATGGCTTAGGTGAATAGGCAAGAAGGGAATTTGGCTTCTTTACCAAGCGAAGGTGTTTCAAAAGCCAAATCTACAAAAAGCAAAATGAAAGGGATCAATATTCATGCAAAAAAAAACATGTACGTAAAAAAAATAAAATAAAAAATAAAAAATAAAAACGAAAAGGCAAGAGGCATAAGACACACTTGGAGAAGAAAAGGACTTCCCGAGAAGTCACCATCCTAAGCATAGACCAAGCAATCCATGAAAGCAAGTGTCTGTCCAACCACGAGAGTCATGGGACTCCTCCATCATTTTGACGACATGCAAAAGATATGCCCATGCCATTTTACCATTATCCCACAAAAAGGAAGCGGTAAAGAAGGCAAAGAACAAAGGCACGACGTTGGAAAGTCCTTGCCTTGCTATCGTCTTCCGAGGGAGGAGAGAAAAAGTGCTCGATCACCTTTAGCAAATTCACCTTGCCCCCATCTAGGACATCCCTAGCCTTTTCATGCTCAAGGCCGAGACAGTCCTCATACATGGATTCAAAGTTGTCTCCTAATACGGCAAGTGCCATGTTGATGTTAGGAGGAATGCCTACAATCACCGAGAACTCCTCTACTAAAGGACATAGCTCCTTAGTCCCTCCTAAGCGGAAAACATGAAGGTCGGATAGCCAAAACTTGATCGAAACTCTCAAAAGAACCCAAACTAGCTTGACTTGCTTGAGGGTAAAGAAGATGGTAAGGTCCAAAATGCGTAGTCGCTGCCTCTCCTCTTGGGACATAGAGTTCATCCAAGAGTTGAATGATTTCTCGAAGTAGTTGGCCATGGATTTGAGAAAAGTTTTTGAGCTTAAAAGAGTTGAGAAGTGTATGAGCTTAAGAGAATGCGTATTTTGGATGCATGCAAAAACGTTCGCGAAAGGAAAACGAAGCATCAGGCTAAGGCAATACCTAGCGAATATGCCTATATTCGCTTGGGACCTAACGATTATCCCAGTATTCGCCAGAAGCCTAGTGAATACACCTATATTCGCTGGCTTCTAGGCGAATTTTGGCCAACTTCGCCAGCCGCCAAACGACGTATGAAGTGTTGATTCACTCAACTAAAGTTAATTCGGGATTAGGATTAATAATTCGTTTTTTTGCTTTTAATCTCATTTGCTCCCCCCTTGTAAATGCCCCTTTTTTTTATATATATTCTTTGGATTTAATCAATTTTATTCATTTATTCTTTTGATACTTTGATTACTTGTATTTATGAATACTTATTACAAATTTTTGACATAAACTTTTATTTATTCCTTTTTATTCACTTTTGATTTATACACTTGCACCAATTTCAAAATAAGACTTTTATTACCAATACCATTTTTGCTTACAAAAATAATAATAATAAAGGACCCTCACAAAGTGAACACCTATAAGGAACGGGCTAGCCCTCGTTTCCTCCTGCACTACGAGGAGGCGCTGAACCAGCACGCCTCTTGCACGACGTCCTTGCACCATGTTGATCCTACGACATCTCTAGAATCTTGGCCAGCTCTGCTAACCCTCGACTGCTGGGGACGAAGACCGAATCAACCACAGGATTGCCGACAGACTCGAGATCCCTCTCTTGCTCCCATACCCCGGGCTGTGGGCGCGAACCTTTTGCACGACCCTCAACCATGTGCGCCGAACGGCTTGAAGCTTAAGCCCGAGGGGCATGACTACCTCGCGAATGGCCCACGAGAGGCCTCGATGCCCTCGTCGTTGGCATCTGCTGAGGCCGGATGACCCCCAACAAGGGTAAATAAGTAAAGTTAGCGACATAATGATAATGTTGACTAAGAAAAAAAAGGGAAGCATAAAGATGTACCTCTCTCGCATGAGTACGAGAGGAGCAGCCCCAGCTAAAAAAGTCTCCGGATGTGCTTCTTCATTGCGGAGACAATCTTCAAGATCGTCTTGGTCTCCTCTAAGTTCATCTGCAAGGTTTAACGAAAAGAAAAAATGTTTGTAAAAAAATGCATTCACTAAGATCTTGAAAAGAAAATAAATGTGATAGAAACTGACATGCATACCCCATGGCTCCCCTTTAGCAGCTTAGATACTCGCACTCGTCATCCCCTACCTCCGGGACCTCGAGCGCGACCCAAGTCCTAGACTCGTCCATGTGGCTGATCGACAAGGTCGGCACCGGGATGTGCACTCTGCCTTGTAAATAAATAAAAAAAAACTCCATCAGAGTTCATGAAAGTGAATTCAAAACCAAGAAGGCCATGCAAAAGTTTACTCAGCAAAAAGAAGAGTGGCAGACATCAAGCGATCTCTACAGAATGCCTGGTAAGAAAGAGCTGGGTCGTCATTGCCCAGGTGCTGAATGAAGTGGGAGAATAGCACCCTGCAAAGTCACTTTGAACTCCTCTGTGTCGAGGCAGTTAGCCCTGAACACGGAGTTCAAAGGATCCAGAGGGACCTCGAACCCCCCAACAGTCTGCTTGGTCACTCGCTCACCGAGGAACCACGCGTGACCAAACAGGCCCTCGAACAGGATTCGCTTCCTGTCATACTCCATGGAAGTGTGGTGTACCCCAGCCGGGATACCACTCACATTCCCCCACGGGGTGTAGGATACCAAAAAAAAATGACAGAGCAAAAAAAAAATGTTAAACAAACACAAGTGCATAACACAAAAAAAAGCATCCCATGTATACCTGAAGTGCGGCGAACTCGTTCAGCACATGCCGCTGCTTCGTGAGAGGAAGCTCTCCAGCAGGACCAAGGTAGGTCGACGACCGATGAGCCAACATCGGGAAAGCCTGAGGCTCCTCACACCGTGGCCCAAAAATAGGAAAAAATGCTAGTAGAACCATAACTGTGAAAGAAAGACTTAGCAATTGAAAGAAAAAGCAAATGTAAGACAATGGAAGGCTTAACATGGGGCATTACCTCGATCACCTTCCACAAACCGTCAAGGAGAATATCCTTGTTCTTCACTTGACGGCACCCCTATCTCAAGTACTTCACTAGGGTCGCATAGCCGCAATCGCCCCAGTTGTAGCCGCGGATCCTCTCGATCGTCTCAAGAGACGAAAGGTAGAAGAAGTAGAGACGACTACCCTTGTCCGTAAACAAGGTACAAGCCAAGAGATAGGCGACGAAGATCCGTACCGCCTGATCCAAAGTCAACTCCGCAAGATGGTTTGTGAGAGCGATCTTGCAGAAGGAGTAGTGGTCGGCCCCGTCATCGGGAGTTGAAAGATGCACGAAGTCCACGCCGAACATGGCTGTCAACCACTCCTAGCCTAGTTAGAAAAACATGTCGAAAGGAATGGGCTCGCTGATGAAACCAACGCCGCTGATCAACCCGAACTCGAACGACGTGATCGTCATCTCACCCATAGGAAGGTGAACGTGTTGGTCGTGTCCCAGAAACACTCAACGAGAGCTTGCACAATCGACAAGTTAACGTACTCGCAACTTTGAAGTGAACTAAACAAAGGACCAAACCCGGTCTCCTCAAAATGAACAGCAAAGTCAGCGCCAAGTAACCTAGTCAATGAGCAATACATGGCGATAACCTCGCCAAGACCATTGTAACCCCTAAGGCTTGCCGTCTCCTCCTATGAGAAGATTACGAACGCACTAAAATCACCAAAAGAGCTAAAAAAAAGAAAATACTATCATGGTCAACACACAAGTATACCTATGCATATATACGGCGAGCAATTCGGCATCTTACCGAACAAAACATTCATAACATGGAATTATGTTCAAAAGCTATAAAACATGAACTAAACGGTTCATTTTAACTTTTTCTAGCAACATGAACACTAAACGAATCATAACAAGTGCATTTTCTTACAAGAAATTGACAAAAACTCTCATGAGCATTTTATCGATAACACTTGGCGTGCGTGACTTGTAACAACATACATTTGCAAAATTCAAGCATAACCAGACCCATTCATCAACAAAACATACACATACATTTCATATATATCACAAAAGGCATCCCAAATACATCACTTATCAACATACCAACCCAAAATTCATCCCAAATTCGTTTATTGGCAAGTATGATGTGTGAAGTTTTGAAGCTTACCGCCACATGCCTCGCCCAGTAATATAGGTGATCGTCGGCATTGTAGATGAGAATCGAGGGATTCCAAGGGCATTTTGAGTTCCATTCGCGTTGGGCAAATCAAATCCCGACTCGTAGATCTTCCCCAACCTTCTTTCGTGAATACTTTGGGGCACCCGCAGGACGACCCCAAAAAAAATAGTGAACCAGCTCCACCTGAGCCTCCTTGCCATCATCCCCATCATTAGGTACATCAAGGACCATCATCGAAATAAGGATTAAGAAGAAATCGAACAACATCTTCATTTTCGGTCCCTAACGATCGATCACTTCGAACGGGTGAATTTCTTGGAATTTATGAGTGATTGTTTACGGATTTAAGCTAGGAATTAAAGAAAACAAGTCATAATCTAATGGGTGATGAACTTAGGGTGAAAAAATGAAAAGATTCGAAGGAAACCGTGAAGAAACGAGAGAAAATGAAAGAAAAGAGAACAAGTCGACTGAAGTCTGGACATTTTGGTCCACGACTTAAGTTGGCCCCCAGTGAATATCAGTATATTCGCGGGCACCCGAAAATAATGACTGTATTCAGTTGGTCACCAGTGAAATTTGTCATATTCGCTGGGGCCCAGCCTAGCTCCATTTCAAAATTTCATTTTGCGCCTTTGTATTTGTTATATGTATTTCAAAATGCTCGACCGTTGTGATACATACGCAATGCCTGACCCGGTAAGATAGGTATCCTCGGCTTCGTAGACGAGAATCGAGGGATTCCAAGGATATTTTGAGTTCCATTCGCATTGGGCGAACCAATCCTCGACTCATAGCTCTTCCCCAACCTTCTTTCGTGAATACTTGGGGCACCCGCGGGACGACCCCAAAAAAAATAGTGAATCTGCTCCACCTGAGCCTCCTCCTCCTCATCCCCATCATTAAAGACATAAAGGACCATCATCGAAACAAGGATTAAGATGAAATCGAACATCTTCATTTTCGGTCCCTAACGATCGATCACTTTGAAAAGATGAATTTCTTGGAATTTATGAGTGATTGTTGATGGATTTAAGTTAGGAATTAAAGAAAACAAGTCTTAATCTACTGGGTGATGAACTTAGCATGCAAATATGAAAAGATTCGAAGAAAACCGTAAAGAAACGAGACAAAACGAAAGAAAAGAGAACAAGTTGACTGAAGTGTGGACATTCTAGTCCGCGACTTAAGTGGGCCTAATGATTGTATTCACTGGGTCGCCAGCGAAATTTGTCATATTCGCTGGGGCCCAACCCAGCTCCATTTCAAATTTTCGTTTTGCCGCCTTTATATCTGTTATATGATTTCAAAATGCTTGACGTTGTGATATATACGCTGGTAAATCTAGCGTTGCACTGTTCAAACCCGTACGGTCCAGATTACAAAAATTTTGACCCAAATGGTCGAATAAATCTGTAAAAATTCCTTTTTGGCTCAAACAGTCAGTAAAAGGTAAAAAAATTATTTTGACCCAAACGGTCAATAAAATATCTAAAAGAAAATCTTTTGACTCGGGTATTCAATAAGAACCCACATCCATATTTTTCTGACTCGGGTAGTTAATAAAAACCCACATTCATATTATTCTGACTCGGGTAGTCGATAAAAACCCACATTCATATTTTTCTGACTCGGGTAGTCAATAAAAACCCACATTCATATCTACTCTGACTCGAGTAGTCAATAAAAAACCATATTCGTATATTTTCTTACTCGGGTAGTCAATAAAAACCCATATTCATATTTTTCTGACTCGGGCAGTCAATAAAAGCCCCTATTCTCCTATACTATTATTTTCGACCCCATGATGTCGATAAACTCCTACAAAAATTATTTTCGACCCCAAAATGTCGATAAACTTCTACAAAAATTACTCCAGACCCCAGGATATCGATAACTCCTACAAAATCGTTTCTGACCCCAGAATGTTGATAAACTCCTACAAAGATATTCTTCCAACCCTCGGACGTCGACAAACTCCTATGGATATTACTCATGACTTTAGAAAGTCAACAAATTCCTCGAGATATTATTTTCGACCCCAGGAAGTCGATAAACTCCTCCCAAGAATTTTATCCTTCACCCAAGACGTCACTAAACGCCGATATACTACGATCGTTGATGTAAGTCGACAAATACATCCTTTACGAAGGATAAGGGCCTATAGCCTAAACCATACAATTTCAGCTACCCATTCGGTATGCTAGAGCATTCAACACTTATGACAGAATGAATACTATGACCTTTGCCACTTTGTGCCTCGGTCAAAGTGGGGGCTTCTGTTGACACCAAAATAGTGTCGCCCCTATGACCCGATAACGATAACTAGCTTAGGGAACCTTTCTTGGACGTTTTAGCACGCGAATCCTAGAGGTCAAATTTGTCATTTCACACCATCCTAGAGGCTTCTAGATACTTCTTCCAAACTTGAACGCTAAGGAAAGCTACGGCTTAACGCACGAGAAAGCTCAAACGACAGCGAATAGGCTTGTATTCGCTACATTCGCAGTGATTACAAGAAAAATCGCCAGACACCCAGCGAAAGCGAAAATTCGCTGGGCTGTAGGGCGAAATTCCTCATATTCGCTGTCTGTTGATTTGTCCAGACAGTTTTTCTCAGGCATTCGATTTAGTTTTCCACGAATATCCCCATATCCGCCAGATGCCTAATGAATTTCCCTTAATCGCTCTATGGCCCAACGAATTTGATCATATTTGCTGGCCCATGATGCATTAAATTTGCACACCGGCAAAGGGGGAAGCCTCTCCTATATATACCCAATGCAAAACAGAAGCAAAAACACACAACCAGCAAGTCGAAACTATGCTCTCTCTAATACTTTGAGCAATTTTACTTACATTTTCCATATTTTCACATTACAAAAAGCCACAATAACATCCATTACAAAAAGCAAAACACATCCAAAAACTACAAAATTTTGCGTGCTAGAAATTTCAAAGAAAATGTTGACCTAAGTTAGGCTCCCGATGATCCTAATCCCTAATGATTGTCTTGGGAGGGGTTTTCAAAATTTTCCTTATTTTTATCCTTTTATTTCCATTTTATTTTCTTTTTTATGTCATGATATTAGAGAAAATAATAATCCAATTATTTTCTTTGATTCTTGACTTACATTTTATTCTTCTTCTTATTTTCATGTACACATAATTTACTTTCTTTTTATGTCATGAATTTAGGATATAACAATTCAATGTGAATTCCCCTAAATAAAATGATTTCATTTTTCCATATATATATATTCTGTTTTTGTTTTTTTTTCTTTTCGACATTTATTTTTTTTATTTTTTGGTTTATTTTTGTTTTATTTTATCTATTTTATGTTTTCGCATTTTTTTATTTCTTTTGAATTCTTTTCATTCTTTCTCGACAATTTTTTTTTTATCTTTTTCGCAGTTTCCTCTTTATTTTTTATTTTCTTATTTTCTTCATTTTTATTAAGTCACCAAACCCTAAAAAGTAATAACTTTCATTATTACTTTTTAGGATTAATGACTTATATTTTTTATCTTCATTTATTTATTCTTTTGTTGGACCTTGGTTGCCCATTCAGTGTTACCCATCCCATGGACATAATTTAGCTTTATTTTTTGTTTTGATAATGGACTTATGTGGATGCATGTTTAAAAAGTGAAAACCTAAATAAAAATGGATGACGAATAACATAGATCAACATTTAGGTTAAAAACGCTTTGAATGGAACCAAATCAACTTACGTGGACTTCCTAATACACAAGTAGTTGACGTTGTAAAAAATGGGTGAATTGGATGCATTCCACCTCCAATTTGTACCATCGCCCCTAAACTTAAGCTTTGGTTAAAAGACCAAGGAGTCAAAAGACGATTTCTTTGTTTTTCTAAAAAAAAAAGTGGCGACTCCAAAACACCCCAATTGTGCCATTTAGCACAATACGAAAACATAACATTTATCCCCCAAAAACACGCACCAATTTCCATGGGGGGACGCGTGTTAGGTTCTATGTAATACATGATCTAATCATATAAAAGCGGAACACATAGAAATGGATCGTTACATGTACTCTAGTTCACAT
>ONZA01019542.1:981-16097 GCA_900322205.1 Kewa caespitosa
TTCATCCTATGGCTTGTTACCCTCGGTTGGCTCTTGAAAACATTGGTGCAGTTTGAATTTTGCCCTATTGCCGCAACTTGCTTCTTCTGTAATCAGGCTGATAATCTTGTAACAACCTTTCTCATTGTGCCTTGAACTCAATGGTGTATTCCTCAATACCCTCTCCTGGATTCTCTTTGGCGAAGAACCAGCTGGTTTGATCCCCACTCTAAGTTGTCCTGCAATATATAAAAGCAATATTTGGCATCTTTAGCAGTTAGCTACTTTGGTGTCACATTTGGATGAGGAACAGGTCAATTTTCCAACAGGGGACCAGATCTATGTCCATGCTAGTTAGGAAGTAAAAGCTGGTGGTTAACATTGGGTTTTTGCTACAGAAAACAAAAATAAAATTAGGAGTGATGAAAACATTTTTAAATTAATGTGATTGCAGGAGTTGTTATTGGAAGCCTTCCTAGAAGCTGGCATGAACACTCCTTGACTTGATCTTTCAATTGAAAAACCAATTGAAAATCTTTCATAAAGTTGGATCTTTTTCTCGCTAATTATAAACAAAATTTATTATTTTTATCATACTTAGCTTTCAAATATTAAAAATCGCAATTGTAATTTGTGTTCATATTTAACGCTTTTTAACGATCGTTGGTGTTTTAAGCCTATTTCTCTTTCAATTGAATAACGAATTGAAATTATTTTGTAAAGTCAGATCTTTTTCTGGTTAGTTATCAGCAAAATTGATTTTTTTAATCATACTCGGCTTTCAAATATTCAAAATCACGGTTGTAATACTTGGTTTATGTAGTAGTGATTAAAGTCTTAGTTTGTTCCGATATGATGGTAGTTTCCTGATAAGATAGAGGAATTTTCTTTCGTACCTTAGTTGTTTATGAGGGAACAATTTTGACCTTTGTGCATTTGCTTGTGATGTACGCACGGTGGTATTGGTAGTTATACTCTGCAAACTATTGTGTTAACTTTGTTGCCTTTGTTGGTGCATCAGGCTTTCTGCTAGTTACTTTAATAGAGATGGCTTGTTATGCCATATTAGAAGAATTTATAGAAGCACTTCAAGTATGCACTAGGTTAGTAGCAGTTTCGCTCCTCTATGAAGTCCTTATATTGACTTTTGGGCCAGTCTTTGCCTCTGAGACATAGTGCGGAATGCACATGTTCTTAAGGCTCCATTTGGTTGGACGTGAAATTTGTTTCCTCCATATCACTTCGTTAGATGGAACAAAGTTAGATGGATAGAGGAAAACCATTCTTCCACCTCCCTTCTTTAAAGAATGATAGAGGATAAAGATTTTCCATTTTTGAAGGGAGGAAGTTGATTCTCCCGCCTCACTCTTTATGTCAACCCATTCACAAACAAAGGGGCTTACTTTTGGGAAAATGCTTTTCCTACCAACCTAAAACAAATTTAAACAAAAGGTAACACATTGGAGGGAAAATGATTTTACTCCCAACAAAACGGAACCTAAGTGAAATAACTAGTTATACCATATGATAAGAATATATATGGAAGTTCTAGTTTGGCATGCTTATCTCTGTTAAGATGTGAAATATCTGCTCATGAATTGATTCATTCTGTGTTGATCAAATTCTTGATAGTGGTGTTTACTTCAACTAAACTTTATACTGTAATGCTTTATCCAGGTACCACTCCTTTGTTAAGTTGCTCAAAGAATTTCTGAAGCGGGCAAAGCGATGCCAGTATAAAAGGTTGTTGAGAAAGCACAGCTCTGCTCAACTCTCCTTTCCGTTTGCCAATGGAGATTCTTTTTCTGTACTTCAGGTTCCTCCCTAAACGTCAGGCTTTAATGATCTTTAATTCGTATGCTCGTCGGTCAGATATGGTTTGAGGAATTGGTACAGGTTTGAGTGCTTGTTTATTGCGTCAAATTCTTTTGAAAACTGAATGTGTTATCGTGGAGCTAGATATCGCTTTTAGTATATAGAGAACAACACGTTTATCTTGATTTACTGTGAATTGTTTTTAGTCCGTGAGTATCTGAATGAATGTCAATTGATTGGCTGTCAATAGTGTAATTCTTTAGCTGAGGGGTTTTGGTAACCTCTCGAAGCACTGTACGAGGGTTTTAGGTCTCTTGAACCATCATTAAAACCACGTGGTTTGCTTGCAGAACAGCAAAATGGAACTGGAATCAGGCCGCTGTAAACAAGGCTTTAATCAAGAAGTCAATCAGTCGGGGAAAAGGTCATTGCTTACTGATTCACGGAATCGCAAGAGAACATCTGAAGTCATTCAGCATCACTTTGGTCTAAGCCAGCCTTATTGCTTGAAAGATGAAGTTGTATCATTTGTTTGGGCTGTTTGTCGGAATGTAATTCCTCCGGATTTGTTAGGTGTACCTTCAAACAGGAGAATCTTAAGAAGAAATATCTCGAGATTTATCAGACTACGACGATTCGAGAAGTTTTCTCTAAAGCAATGTTTGCATAAAGTGCAAATATCAAAGTTCCCTATGCTATCCAACAAACAGTCCTTCAGATGCTTCAATGCTTCTTTACCGGATGTTGACCGTTATGCTCTAACACAGACCCTTTTGCAAAAATGGGTCTTTTGGATCTTTAATAATGTTGTAGTCCCACTAATAGAGGCCAATTTTCATGTCACAGAAAGTGAGAATGGGAAACAGAATATTTATTACTATAGAAAATCAGCCTGGAAGAAGCTAAGTGATAGAGTTACTTCAAGGCTGAAGGTTCAGAACTACAGATCCTTGAACTTTGCATCTCTAAGGAGTATATTGGATGAGAGGTCCTTTGGTTTCTCAAAGGTTTGGCTTTGTCCAAAAGAAACTGGAGCAAGACCAATAGCAAATCTCAGAGCTCCATCCAGACTTTGCAGCAGGAAATTTTATTCACATGGGAAAAAGAGAAAGAGACGATCACATAAAAGAATAAGCAAGATTACCTATTTCAAGGCTGTAAATACTGTGTTGAGAGATGTACATGCTGTTTTCAAAGATCTAAAGATGAAAGAACCAGAAAAATGGGGTTCATCAGTTTCTAGTTATGGTGATATCTACAAAAAGTTGTGCCCCTTTCTGAGGGATCTGAAGAAAGAAAATGAGGCCATGCCAACAGTGTATGTTGTAGTTTCAGATGTACAGAGAGCCTTTGACACTGTCAATCAGGATAAGCTTCTTGCCGTACTGAATGAGATAGAGATGGCAGATAAATTACAATTGCAGCAGTCCTCTGAGATCTTCTGTAGGAAAAAATTCTTCTGGGTCACCAAGAATATAAAGTTGGGACCTCAAGGTCTTGAGGCTGGACAAACAGCAATGGTGCCTTCTATTCGTCAGAAGTCTTGCCATACCGTCCTAGTCAACCAGGTAAACTAGTCTTTACCGATAGTAGTTTTATCTAAATGAACCTGCAGCACAAGTTGCTTATAGCTTTAGTGAACATTAGCGTGGCTAGGTTTGGATTGAAATGATTTTGAGGAACGACTTAGTGGGCTACCTTCACTTTTTGCCGTAAGTTAGAAATGAATAAGTTTTCTGCAGCCTGTCTCTTCCTATTTTTGTTTTTTTGTTTTGAGAGAATAAGTTGATGTTGTGAGCTTGATATAGTTGGGCAGTCTGTTTACCTTGCATATTTGGTTTCTAGAGCTGAAGTTTTTGTCTGTCTTTGATATGATAAAATTCGGGCTCATAGTTTATGTTTGGTAGTACAAAGAAAAAGTCTGCTTTACATTAAGACAAAAAACAAGTGGTTAGTATAATCTCTTCAACTGCAGGGGCACAGCAAAACTGTAAAGAAGGAAGAACTTAAGTTCATTCTGAAGGAGCATCTGAAGCGTAACGTGATCAAATTAGGTAAACGTTTCTTTGTGCAAGTTGTTGGTATACCTCAGGGAAGTGTTTTGTCTTCTCTGCTCTGCTCATTGTACTATGGACATCTGGAAAGAAATGTCATCTTTCCCCTTCTTGCGAAAGTAGACCGAGATGACAACAGTGGTGCTGCTCTTGACACTGCACAGGAGGCATCCACCTTAGCTTCCAAGTATCTCTTACTCAGGTTGGTTGATGACTTCTTGTTCATAACAACATCAAAAAAGCAGGCTGCTAGCTTTTTCTCAAGGTTGCAAAGAGGATTTCGCGAATACAACTGCTACATGAATCAGGAGAAATTCTGCACAAATTTTGATGTTGGTCGAATGCCTGGGCTAGATTCAAAGAGGCGAGTAGTTCTCAGTGATGGAACCTCATTTCTTTGTTGGAGTGGTTTGCTTATCAATAGCTCGACTTTGGAGGTCCAGGCAGACTATACAAGGTAAATAAGTATTAGCTTTTACCAATCCATGCAATTCCTGAATCTTACTGTTACTCGATTCCCGTGGGCACTTAAGCTGTTTGCTTGCATAAGGTCCACTAAGATGACACTTTGAGTAGCTTCTTCTATTACAATAAATATTTCATTCATTATGACACTTTTACTGGCCATGCAATAATCTAGATTCTCCTCAACTTCCTCCTATAGTGACCACCCCTTACAAATTACAATTAAGGAGTTGATGCAATTTTGACTAACACATCTTTTGATGATGGTGGACTTGGTGCGTTGCTTAACTTTGCCATAGCCTCTTTCCATAAGTGGGGTAATGTTAGGCATTCCTATATTATCTCCTGTTTTCATCAATTCCCATTTAAGAGCACTCGGCACGGAAAAACTATCTTTAAGAAACATGCTAGGACTATGAGCTCACAGTGTTTAATAGGGATCATAGAGCACCACAAGTTCCTATCTAGGGCCATGTCCTCGCTGAGCTCCATACTAGTTAAGTGATGTAGTCCTGTTATACTCTATTAAGGCAATCCCTCTCATATCGTTACATGTCCAAACCCATCTCAACCTCACTTGCGTCATCTTACCGTCGATTGGGGTCAGTCCTACCTAGTCCCAGGTTACTTAACTCTTTATCTTGTCCTTTATTGTATATCCGCACATCCATCAAATCATTTTCCACTTCCGTTTGTTTGATGGGGCAACACTGAGACTATAAAGCAAAGTCGGTTTAGTGGCCTTCTGATGGCACTTACCCTTGAGTATTAGAGGGATGTTCTTGTCGCATAGGTTTCTGGATGTACTCAATTGTTTTAGCCATCCAACATTTGTGCAGATGTCATCATCGATCTCCCCATTCTCTTGGATAACAGACCCGATGTACTTGAAGCAATCCTTCTTCGAAACAGCTAGCACTTCAATCTTGACCTCAGAGTCAACCTGTCTCAAGTGGTGGAGAAATTGGCATTCTAAGTATTCGGTCTTTGTTTTGCTCAATCTAAAGCTTTTAGACTCTAGAGTGTCCCTCCATCAATGATGTCATCTGCAAATAGCATACACCATGGCACTCCTTCTTGATTTCTTTCAGTGTGTTCATCCATTACTATCACAAAAAGAAAAGGACTTAAAGCCGACCCTACGTGTAACCCAACTCTATAACACTTGATTTATAATATCTATTTTTTCTATTAAAAAAAAAACAGTGAATTTTCAAGATATTTGTGTAGTTCATACTAATATCAGTTTATGCTTCAAAAATGGTTTGATCAGTATAATAAATTAGCCTCTTAGAAGATGTATATCAGAAAACACAAACAAATAGACAAAAAAAGAAACAAAGGAAAACTATTAGCTGCTTTGATAAAGAAGGCACTTTTGTAAAGCTGTCTAGACTTCTAGTTTTGAAGAATAGCAGTCTAGACTTCTACATTTGCAAAATTTCTGAGCAGGATTCCTTTTTTTTAGTTGCAGCAACTATAGAGCTATAAAGTTACTCATACGATGAAATAATGGGAGAGGGTGATTGAGAGGAGGTTGAGAAGAGATCTCCAACCAAGGCCATCCATCTTATTAAACAACTGAAGGAATGCAACACGGGTTATAGAGCTATCAAGGACAAGATGTCCTCCAAGCTCTGTAAATTACAAAGAGCGGCAATTGCGTTGTATGGTAGAGAGGAGGATAGTCCCTAAATGCCCCCCCAGATTTAGCGCACAAAGAAGCTAAGAATTCTACCCTCCCCCACACGAAATCAATGGAATGAAAGCCCTTGTCCAATATATGGCTATTGCGTTCTAACCAAATACACCAAAAAGTTGCCACACCACCACAAGATTCTTTTGTCCTTGGGTCTCCCAAATCCAACATACCCAATCCTTAAGAAGTGTATCACTGAGCTTGGGGAAACCCAAGCCTCTCCTCCCACTTGGAAGAGCCACCAAAGTGGAGGAGCCACTTCACAATGAAGAATTAAATGCGGCCCCGTTTCACTACTCCTACACGTAATACATACATTGGGAGAAAGCATCTTCGCCGCATGTGATTAGTGTTAATCCGTTCTAGGGCCATAGTCCAGAAGAATGCACTGACCTTTAGAGGAGCTTAGACTTCCACACATAATTCACTATGGGGAAATACGGTTAACCAGGCCACTAATGCAAGCCAAAAAAAAGACCTACATGCACACACGATGATCATCTTCATGAGATAATTGTGCAATCTCCACAACCGATAACAAACCAGCCAATTCCTCTATTTCCCACTCGTTAGGAAGCCTACGTAGATGAAGATTCCAAGCTCCACCAGCTCCAGTATGGAACGCTGACACCGGAGCAACACCGAAATTCACTGTTTGATATTACACTGTTATACATGTAGTGATGCCAAGTTGCCAACACCGATACTGATAATATGAATGCCTTACTCTGTTTCATCTTCTGCTGGCCCTCCTCAAAGCAGGTATCTAAATGAGCATCTGAGCTCATCTCTGAATGTGAGTATGAGCTGTGATGGTAGACACACTCGTCAGTTGAAGGCCAAGTTGTGTGCTTATATGCGACCCAAATGCCATCCTTTATTCTTCGATACAACCATAAACTCACCGGCTACAATCAGGTTGAATGTCTATCAAGCTTTTGTTTTGTGTGCCATGAAGTTCCATTGTTATGTCCGCGAACTGTCAACCTGGTGCAAGCTACATCCAACAACCTGCCTCACTAGTATAGAAGGATCACTAAGGTACATCAACACATGCTCCTTTTTTTTTTGTCCTTCCATCTGTTAAATTTCTTCTATGTCGTCTTCAAGTGCACCTGAGTTGTAACCAAAAGAACTACCCCTTCAACAACACACAATAGAATTGACTTAAGGGCAAATTTATAATCATAAGTATTATTGAATTATTGCTCTCTTGGTTCTGTTGTCACGTTTTGAGTGTTTAACTATCAAAGTGACAACTAATTTGGGATGGAGGTAGTATTATATTTGCGTTGGGCTCCCTCATTGGGTACAACTACAACCTACTATATAAATTGGACCTGGTGTGAGCTTAGGTTTTCTCTTTTCTAAGCTTCGGTCCCCTTAAAAAGCCTAGCGGTGAAGATTCAAGATGTAAGCAGCCTTATTTGTTACGAGTCAAGTCTAAAAGTATGCACTTAACCATGAAGGTTTAGAAAAGTAGTCATTGTGATAGAAGTTGAGGGACAGAGAGCATTAGATGTTGAATCGCCTTGAGAGTTGAGATTTTGCCTTCTAGCCTTTAGTCATTGTAATTATTTATTTTTATTTTTTTTCTCTAATTATTAGGTACATGTACAATCTGATGAAGAGAAGGATTTATGGAGTTAATCGCGATTCTAACTGCCATCCGGTACTACCAGTACCGAAAGAAGAAGTCATGTGGCTTGGAATAACTGCTTATATCCGAGTGCTGAACAAGAAACAATCACGATACAGACAGTTGCTGCATCTGTTAAGAGCTGCCCTGAAGCCACTCTCTGCTATCGGGCATTCTCCTCAACTGAAGTATGCTGTTGATAATTCTCATTCGTCTTTTATGTGGAAGATCAAGTATTAGTGATGGGAGATATCCTTCATTTTAGTTTCGAATTCTCAGGTTATTGATACTGATGTCTCCCCTTCTTTTTGGCTAGTTCTGTTGTTCGTTTGAATTCTATGATTGACCTTCTATGTAGTGTGGCTTCAGCCACATTCCTTGTGACTTTACGCCTTCTCTTGTTTATGTGATGATAGTTAATCTGTTGAGCTTTTTCACCATTTTTTCTAAGGTACAAATGATAGTACAATAATATATAGGGGGGGAGGGGAATCAAATATGTGACCTAGCGAACATATGGTAACATATAATACTATAGTGGAAGAGGAAAGAAATAAATGTAGAACCTTCGAAGAGGGGGAATCCTTGATTGTGAATGCGACAACGGTTTGATATTTGACAAAAGGAGAAACGACACTGATGGAAAGCGAAAGAAGCCGTGAGATCTCCCCAGAAGAGGACGATCAACTTCAACGAAGTGCGAAGAAAGTAAGGGAAAACTAAGATGGGCTGCAAGAGAATACTGCTGCAAATGATGAGCTAATGCATGAAGCAAGTGAAGATGGAGATTTGGAGAGGAACTTCCCACCTCTTGTGACCAATACAAACCCTAATGAGGGGAAAGAAAAATCTGGCGCTACTGTTTCGTGGAGAGATAGATGCCTGGGTAAAGAACATCAACAATACAATGCTCAATTAGAAGAGGAGCCATTATGGGAGAGTTCAGATGAAGAAGATGAGGTAGAAGGGCATGAAGAGGAGAATGACCCTTTATGCCCTAATATTCCTCTCTCAAAGGAAGAAAAAGCTATTCTAAGGGAACCATGGAAACACTGTTTGATTGTGAAACTTCTGGGTCGATCTATTGGTTTCAAACTCCTACATACGAGATTGAAACAACGATGGGCACTTAAGAGCCGGTTCCAACTTATCGATCTAGGTAATGATTATTTTATAGTCAAATTTGAGAAGTTCGAAGATTATCACTATGTCCTATATGAGGGACCCTGGCAGATCATGGACCACTATTTGACGGTGAGAAGATGGCGGCCAAATTTCCATCCTGATGAGGATGCGATCAAGTCAATAGCTGCATGGATACGTGTTCCCGGCCTAGCTGTTGAATATTTCAATGAACATTTCCTGCGGAGAGTTGGGGAGAGAATTGGGAAGGTTCTCAAGTTTGATAAATCAACTTTACAAGCGGAGAAGGGTCGCTTTGCTCGTATATGCGTTGAGCTTGGCTTAACTGAACGTCTACTCCCCAAGTTTAGGGTTGGACGTAGAGTTTACAGAGTTGAATATGAGGGTCTTCAATTGATTTGCTTTAATTGTGGGAGGTATGGTCACATGGGGGATCATTGTTCATTAAAGGTTGCCCCTATAGACCCGGACGGTGGAAATACATGTCAAGCACCAAATGGTGCCATGCAACATCAAACCATCTTTGAGAAACGCCCAGAGTTATATGAGGATTTTGGGCCTTGGATGGTTGCGAGGAAACATGTACGTCGGAGGACGACTCCATGGGCACGTCAAGGTGCTCCCATGGAACACTCAAGGGGGAGGAACAACCCTAGAGGGAACGGGTCGACCCGTGCAGCTGGTAACGCGGATCCGCGAGGATCAAGATTTGCAGCGCTAGAAACGGAAGGTGAAGATATTGTTGAAGATAACCTACCAAATCAGCCAATATCCCATTCCCGGAATATCTCTCCTATTGTTGAAAGTCCTCATGCGCCCTCCCACAACCAAGTTAGGAATACCCCCCAATCTAGCCCTAGCAATAAGGAAAACATATCCCCCAATATATATCGTAACTCCCAAAATCAAGGAAACAGAGCACCCCCCATAATTCCCACCAGATTAGCATCCCAAAATATTAGCCCCCAAAACACGTCCTATGCAAACTCACCCACCGAAAGTCCAACCCCTCAAAAGTCACCATCCTCGATCAATACCAGTTACCCCACTAATCACCTCACAAAATCACTCCCCAACCTCTACCCCAACAATCTTCACCCCTCTTTCTGATATCAATGTCGAACCAGCCAATGTTCCCTCTCGGGCACAGTTTGGCGTAACGTGAGTTTTCGTCACTTCAACCTAATCCAGAGACAAGTAACATCCAGCATGGACTTGATTCTGGGATCGAACCAATACCCCCCAGTTCTTGTCACAACCATCCCCTTGGCGGACCAAGTGGAAGTATCTTTCGAAGTATGGTCACCTCCAATCAGCAACCCGCCGGAACTAGTCTTGATGGCGAGCATTCCTCTGCTCATGAGACATGCCCTCGGGCGTCTTAGTGAAGCTTATCTCTCTTCCATACCCGAAAATCCTGATTGTTTAATGGATAGATATCCGAATCATATTACAACACACAAGCCCATCAAATTCCTTTTGTGGAATTACCAGGGAGCAGCGAGTCGAGAATTGCTTTTATGCTTGAAAGATTTAATTAAAATACACCAACCGTCAGTTCTCACGCTTGTGGAGCCTCGCACAAGTGGTGATACGGCAGATGATATCTGCCGAAAGATTAGTTTCTCTGGAGTTCGGAGGGTTGAGGCGCAAGGGTTTAGTGGTGGCATCTAGTTGCTCTGGAAGGAGGAGGATGTGACGGTCCAGGTGATCTCGACTACCTCGCAGTGCATCAATGCCCTTATCTCTCGCAAAGGGAGACATCATGGTTATTCTCGGCTATTTATGCGAGCCATAACGAAACCACTAGAGAAAAGCTTTGGAAGGATCTGATGGATTTAGCGGCCTCGCACTCGTATCCTTGGGTCCTTGCAGGAGACTTCAATGAAATTGCTTCGCCTGAAGAGAAGCGAGGGGGCTCAAGGAATGTCTTGCGAAGATGTGCTCGTTTCTCGGGCTGGATTGATGATATGTCGCTTGTTGACCTTGGTTTCTCTGGACCAAAATTCACGTGGGCTCGTGGCAAGGAGGAACACAATCGAGTATATGAACGGCTAGACAGGGCCTTGTGCAACGTCGAATGTTGCAACCTATACCCTGAAGCAATGGTGCGACACCTCCCTGGGAGCAACTCCGATTACTGCCCTCTTTTACTGTGTACCCGTGGGGTGGACCCACCCCCTAGGGATACTCGTCCTTTTCGTTTCCAAGCAGCCTGGTTAACACATGAGGACTTTCCTCGTGTTATCCAAGGCTTGTGGTCGGGGGCTGCGCCGATCAACATTGAACTTAAACACAATGTGGATCAACTTCAGGAGTGGAATAAGCATACTTTTGGGAACATTTTTCGGAAGAAGAGGAGGGCTTGGGCTAGGCTGGATGGAATACAACGCCAACTCGCAAAGTACCATAGCCCGAGACTCTTGAGGTTAGAGGCACAGATACGGGAAGAGCTTGATGAGATTTTGGCACAATAAGAGATTCTCTTGTTCCAAAAGTCGAGGTGCGACTGGATTAAATTTGGAGACCATAATACGTCATTTTTCCATACGACCCTTTCAATTCATCGCAAGCAAAATAAAATTGAAGGGTTAATGGATGATAATGATGAATGGATCTGGAACCAAGAGACATTGAAGGAGCTAGCGATGGATTTCTTCAAGAATTTATACTCTAAAGATGCTACTCCTTACGCAAATATTCTGCCCAAAGGGTGTTTCCCGATGGTAAGCCAGACAGATATGATCCCAGTTTTTGCTCCAATTTCGGACGAAGATATTCGAGTAGCCCTCTTTGCAATGGGGCCGCATAAAGCTCCCGGACCCGACGGCTTCCACGCTGTGTTCTTCCAGAAATTTTGGGACACAGTGCGACCCGCTCTTTGCAACTTTGTCCATACGTTCCTGGAGAGCCTAGAAGTGCCTGAGGGGGTGAACGATACACTGCTTGTGCTGATCCCGAAAGTTAGTGACCCGGAGAGAATTTCACAATTCCGCCCAATATCCCTTTGCAATGTTGTGTATAAGGTGATCACGAAGGTTCTTGCTAATAGGATTAAAATCCTACTTCCACAACTTATCTCCCCAAACCAAGCTAGCTTTGTGCCGGGCCGACAAATTTCTGATAATATAGTGGCGGCTCAAGAAGTTGTTCATTCAATGAAGAAAAACAAGAGTCCCCAAGGGTGGATGGCAATCAAAATCGATCTAGAGAAAGCGTATGATCTGTTGAGGTGAGAATTCATAGGGGAGACATTACATGAGCTGCCGATACCGAGTAGTATGGCGTGTGCCATACTAGCGTGCATTTCTTCTTCCCGGATGCGCCTTCTGTGGAATGGGGAACAACTTGAGCCTTTTGTGCCTTCAAGATGTTTAAGGCAAGGCGACCCCATATCGCCTTATATCTTTGTCCTCTGTATGGAGAGACTTGCACATCGCATCCAACTGGCCATCGATGAGGGTCTTTGGAAACCGATAAGGGTGAATCGGACGAGTCCCAGGATCAGTCATCTGTTCTTTGCGGATGACTTAATACTTTTTGGCGAAGCATCTATTGCACAAGTGGATACGATTCTCTCTTGCCTTCATGACTTTTGCGTCTCCTCGGGGCAAAAAGTTAATGAAAATAAGTCGGCTATTTATTTTTCCAATGGTGTTAATGAGGGGGCTTCGAAAGGATATTAGCCAACGTCTCAACATTGGGATTACTAGCGACTTGGAGATTACCTTGGTGTCCCCATTGTTCATAATAGAATCAGCAAGGCAACTTATAAAAACGTGGTGGAGAAAGTAAATAAGAGGCTCGCGGGATGGAAAGCTAAACATCTATCCTTTGCGAGGCGATTGACTCTTATTAAATCTGTTACGTCGACGATTCCGACATACACTATGCAGACGGTCTACCTCCCGAAGCCAACTTGTGATGAGTTGGATAAGAAAAGCCAGGACTTCCTTTGGGGAGATACGGACGAGAAGAAAAAGTGCCACTTGGTCAGCTGGGACCAGATTTGCCGTCCTAAGAGAGTGGGAGGCCTTGGTATTCGTTCGGCTAGACAAGCAAATGTAGCGAATCTCTCCAAACTGGGTTGTCGTTATCTTAAGGAACCCACCACTTTGTGGGCTCAGGTTCTAGAAGCGAAGTATGGAAACAAGAACGACAATCCCACCGCCTTCCATAAGGTAGCAGGAGCTTCTCATTTGTGGCGTGGCCTTACCCGGGTGCAATGATCTGATCAAACAAGGGTCGGGATGGAGCATAGCCAATGGTGAAAGACCCAAGTTTTGGTTGGATCATTGGGGGGGGGGGGGCTTTCAAGAGCCACTGATCAAGCAAGTCATAGGGACCATCCCTGATGATGAAATGTTTAAGTAGTTGCTGACTATTGGGAGGATGGCGTGGGATGGAAGTGGGAGAATTTCCATAACAAACTCCCTGCTTTTACCATGCTCAAACTTACAGCAGTCTCGATAAACACGAGCTCACTTTCAGAGGACTGCCGCTCATGGATGGGTACATCTAATGGATTATTTTCCACGGCCTCAGTATATGAACTATCTCGACCGCGTGGACTAGATTCATGCGATAAGACTTGGGCAATATTCTGGTCGATTTCCTGCCCGGAAAAGTTCAAAACTTTTGCCTGGCTAGCTATGCATATGATCGTGTTCTCACAAATAGAGCACGGTTCAGAAGACGTATGACTTCCTCGCCTTCCTGCGAATACTGCAATTTGATGGAGGAAGACACGCTCCATGTCCTGCGCGATTGTTTCGCCGCCACTCAGATATGGAATAAGGTGGTACAACCAAGCTCTCGTATTGAATTCTATTCGTGGTCTCTTCGAGAGTGGATTCACCACAATTGTACTCAACAGTTGGGCAACGGCTATGAGGGTGATTGGGCCCAATTTTTTCTCCTCACGGTCTGGTTTATATGGAGATGGAGATGCTTCCGAGCATTCGGTGGACATAGTCGAATTCCCATCAATCTACTGGGGTATCTGAAGAAGCAAATCACCGAGATTGTGAAGGCCATGGAAGAAGACATTAATTTTGCCGACCCCCCTACTAAGGCTCTGGTTTATGTAGGGTGGAAGACGCCTAGTCCAAATTGGGTTAAACTCAATACGGACGGAGCGGCGAAGGGCTGTCCAGGGAGAGCAGGAGCTAGTGGGGTCCTGCGTGGAGAGCTTGGATAATGGATAATGAGCCTTGCCAGGGACCTGGGATGTGCAGCGCAATAGTGGCCGAACTGTGGGCTGTGCTGCTTGGGCTCACTATGGCGTGGGATAATGGCTTTAAGAAGGTCATGCTGGAAGTTGATTCGAAGGTGGTTGTTGAGTTTTTCGAAAAAGACACCAGCTGGGACTCACAACATGCTTCCTTGATCGCCCATTGTAGGGAAATGCTTGGCAGACACTGGGAAGTTCGGATATCCCATATGTATCACGAAGGTAATGCAGTAGCTGATGGACTTGCGAATATGAGTCTTTGCGCTGCCCCATGGCACGCACTATTTTGATAGCCCCCCTCCAGGAGTTGGATCCCTAGTGTTCCAAGATATTAGCGGGACGGCGTTCCCCAGATTAGTCAATCTCTAAGTTCCTTTGTTTAGGGCCTGTTTGCCCTCCGTAGGACCAAAAAAAAAAAGAAGAAGAAATAATTAAAATAAAATATATGAGTATTTTTGATATAGTTCATAATGATTTTAAGGAAAAAAAAATTACTCTACATTCGAGATAGACAAAGTACACTAAATGAAACCCTTTAGCAAAAATATTTTCCATCCAAATGGCTTAAAAGTTTTCCGGCGTATGGTTTTGGTTAATGAAGGTTTGAGCTCCAAACTTAGTTTTGAAGTTTAGCTTCTGCATTTGGTTCTAGTTTGTGGTTGATGTAGTAAGAATGTTTTTAGTTTCAAAAAAAAAATAATAAATGTTTTTACACAAAAGTTTGTATATAACAATTTTATAGTAATAAGTATTTTTTTTTTATATAATGGATGTGACTACTCATTTCTAAATCACCTTATTACACCATCAGCCATTATATACAACTAGTGAAGGGGCCCGCCCGTAACGGGCGGACTTCCTCAGCTATTTGTACACATATTTTTTTTGGGCTTTATTCATATTTCAATAAAATTTTCACCCTTATAAATAATTAAAAATTATGTTCTATACCATTTAAGAGAAACTAACAAATAAAACATATGACTTAAAGAGAATTTTTTTAAATAAAGAAAAGTAGAGCAACATGAGCAAGTTGGGGTAACAACAAAATAAAGAACAAGAAAATAAAAATTTGTGTAACATGAAAAT
>ONZA01019635.1:1554-11834 GCA_900322205.1 Kewa caespitosa
CTAATGGGTTTGAGTAGTAGTAATTTCATGTGCTCAGTATTTGAGTAGTAGTAGTACTAATTGATTAATTAGCCCTGAAACCAGCAAAAATGATCAATTCCATGTGCTGAGTAGTAGCAGTAAACTAGTCGTTTTGCTGCTTTAACGTAATATGACCAAATTGATCTAAGCTAACGCTTTATTTGATATATATTAATTCTAGTGGTGATTTTTTGGTGACTGGATCGATATCTCAAATTTGTGTTGTGGTGTTCAAAATGATTGCAAAAGCTCATGGCGGCGCCTCAAGCAAATCAAGATGATGATATATTAGTAGACAATAATGTTTTATATTTTGTTTTTTTTTTGAAAAACGACTAGTAGACGATGATCTCTTGCATAAGATCAAGAAGTATTTTAGACTCTTTAAGTTATGTGTTGGATTTCTATTTCCGTTTGTAGGATTTTCAGAATGGAATAAATTACATGATATGTGCATTTGCCAAGTACATATATAGTAAGGATTGTCATTTTTACTCTAATTTGTTGATCAATGAAGTTTTTACTCGCTTTATGAACATGTATTTTTATTTGTTTATAAAAAATGGAAGATTGATTCTTGCCGCAATATTCTCGCTATCTCTTTTGCATGAATTTGACTAGAAATTTAAGACACTGATAAGTGTCGATATCAAAGAATGGCGACACAAAATTTAGTCTACAATTCTGATAACAATTTCCGTTGAAAATTGTGACAGCTAATTGTGTTGACAAAGCCAACAAAACAAAGCGTTGAGATTTATGATGGCGAATTTCTCAACGCTTGTCCTAAACGTTGAGAATCTGTTTTAGAAAAAGGTGTTGAGAAATGGCTTGTTTTCTAGTAGTGCATGGAGGCATATGTTCCAGGGAAGACGAAGGCAACAAGCATGAAGAAGTACGATGGAGAAGCCGACCTTGGGGAACATGTATATGCGTACATAGCCAACATGCTGGGTCACCGGATGGACAACGCTACCATGTGTAGACACTTCCTACCCACCTTGGAAGTATTAGTAATACGTTGGTACGATAACCTCCCATCCAAGAGCATCAGCACTTGGACCGAGATCAAAGAGGTCTTTGTGGATCACTTCTCAGCAAATGAAAGAGAGAAGAAGCTTAGCGAGCACCTGTACAAGAGGCCACGGGAATCCGGAGCTACCTCCATCGCTTCAATGAGGAATGTCTGGAGATCACTAGTCTTGACCCTCGTATCATCGCCTCAGCTTGCAACAAGGGTCTACTCAAAGGGAGGGACTTCAACCTCCTGCTACATAACCTGAGTGAAAACACCAAGGGTGGTTTGTTAACATTGAGTCAAACATGAAGAGCAGCAAAGAATTACATCAACGCATTAGAGATGTCGGGCCGACCCGAGTTTTTAGAAGTACGAAGCGGGGGAAATCAAGCACCTAAGTCCCCTTGACCACACAACAAAACAATCAACTACTAGAGGAACTACCGAGGAAAACGCCACGAGACATACGTAATATCAAATTCTGGCAACAAGAGGCCCAGGAGCGAGTTCAAGCCTATGCCAATTCTGTTTGAGGGAAGGTAGGATGAAGTATATGCCAGGGTGGACAAAATGTTTTTGCCCCTCGCTCCGGAGATAAAGAAGCCAATAGACCTCCGCAATAAAATAAACTATTTCCAATACCACCGCGATGTGGGTCACCTCACCAAGGACTGTTTCGAGTTAACAAGAAAGCTCAACGAGTTGGTCAGGCAAGGGGAAGTTGAAGACCCTCGCCAATGGTAGGACTCCTAGCCCCAGCCAACCCAACGACCAGGGGGGAGTTAGATGATGATGACCAACTAAGGGAATGTAAGATGATCTCTGGCGGGTCGGTGTCAGTGCCATGACAAGAAAAGAAAGAAAAGCCCACATCAGAATGGCAGTCCAAGCTATGCTGGTCTAGACCCAACCCGCCAAGAAACCACTAATCATCACCTTTGATGAATCCGACACAAGGGTTCTGCATACCCCACACCACGACCCCATTGTAATCGACCTAAAGATAGTTGATGTTCTGGTAGATTCCGAAAGCTCGACACACATCATCACCCTATCTTGCCTCAAAGAACTCCACTTCTTGGAGGACAAGCTCCTTCCCATCTCCTACCCCGTCATTGGGTTCGGTGGCAAGGAGGTACACCCCATCGGAACAATACAGTTGCCCATGCGAATGTATCCGAAAACAGCGGGGCGGCACGAGAGTGTTGAGTTCCTTGTAGTGGATGTGGTATGTGGATATGATATCATTTTGGGCAGGCTGACCCTAACCACTATCAACGCAGCCCTCCACATGTCCTGCGTGATCGTAAAGTCCGAGAAGGATGATGGAATGGTCAGAAGAGTCTTAGGAGACCAGAAGACCAGTGAGCACGCGTGCCCCAGCTAAGTCTACCCCCGAGAAAGGGCCCAACCCCAAGAGGCAGAAGACCCTGATAAAGGAAAAGTAGAACTATGCATGGTGGTGGAAAGTTTCCTCATCGAATTTGTGAACCCTCAAGGAGAAGAAGCAGAAAAGCAGGGAAAAAAGAGGTCGTGGTTAACGATGAATACCCCTCCAGAACAACTTTTGTAGAACAGACTTGGAGTCCGCGTCACAAACTTGGCTGGTAACCCTTCTAAAGGAATATTGTGATGTTTTTGCCTTTGCCCCAAGCATACACCAGTAAAACAAAAGCTTAGGCAGATTGGAACCTAGAAGACCGAGGCCGCAACAGCCAAGGTCAAGAAGTTGCTTGAGGTTGGGTTCATACGAGAATGTCAATTTCCCATTTTGATGGCTAATGTCGTCATGATGAAAATGGCCAATGGGTCCGGGCGAATGTGCATTGACTTCACCGACCTCAACAAGGCATGCAAGAAGGATGAACACTCCTTGCCTCGGATCTATCAACTAGTAGACTCCAATGCCGGACATGAAATACTTAGTTTCATGGATGCGTTCTCAAGGTACCATCAGGTGTTCATGGACTCAAAAGATCAAGACAAGATGGCCTTCATCACCGAACAAGGAGTCTTTTGCTATGTCATGTGCCATTGTTTGAAGAATGCAGGGGCTACCTTTTAGAGGCTAGTGAACAAGGCTTTAGAAAAAGGGATTGGCAGAACCATGGAAGCCTATGTAATAATATGATCGCGCGAAGAAAGAGAGCGCAAGACCATTTTGACTATCTGAGGGAAACCTTTGACACCTTGACCCAAAAAAGTGTGTTTTTGGTGTAAAGAGCGGAAAGTTCATTGGGTTCATAGTAAACGAGAGGGGTATTCAGGCAAACCCCAACAAGATAGAAGCGATAATCAAAATGAAATCCCGCCCAGAACCTAAGGGGGACCCAAAGGTTAAGAGCTGCGTTGCTGCCCTCAACCGCTTCATGTCAAGGGCATGAGATCGTTGCGTCCCTTTCTTCGTGGAAATCCAAAGCAAAGATAATTTCTGCTAGACCGCCGAGGTTGAGAAGGCGTTCCAGAAGCTTAAGGCTTATCTTTCTCACCTACCAAAGATCATAAGCCTAGATAGGGGAGAAAGGTTGTACTTATATCTTGTCGTCTCCCCCCACGCGGTTCCATCAGTACTACTCGTGTACTTCATCAGTCACACATTCACCGGGGCGGAGTTTCGATATTCTAAGCTGGAAAAGTTTGCCCAAGGAGTGCTCATGAAAGCTACCAAGTTGAGACCCTACTTCGCGTCTCACCTTATAACGGTTCTCACAAGCCAGAGGGCCTCCAGGATTCAAATGTAGGGTCTCGAGCTATCACAGTACGATATAATTTACAAGCCACGAAGGGCAATCAAATCTCAGGCTCTGGCAGATTTCATCTCAGAGATGACCCCCCTAGCCGGGCAGCATGAGCGCACGTGGGGGAAGATTGGGAAATACACGTGGATGGCTCCTCCTGCACACAAGGGAACGGAGCCGAGGTAATCATTTCCTCCCTGAAGACGATACATTTGAAAATGCACTAAGTTTCAAATTTCCAGCCTCGGACAATGAGGCAAAGTACGAAGCACTCCTAGCCGGCATTCACATGGCAAAGGCCGCAGGGGGGAGGAACCTAATGATCAAGATGGATTCCCAGTTAGTGGTTTCCTAGGTCCGGGGAGAGTTTGAGGCCAAAGAGGAAAACATGAAGGCCTACCTGAAGAAAGTGAAAGAAGAAATCGCGAAGCTGGAGAAGGTAAAGCTCGAGTATGTGCCCCGATCGGAGAACCAACAAGCCGATGCCTTGGCAAGGCTTGCTAGTTCTGCAATAGAGTGTTTCCCACAGTCGATCCTATGGGAGATTTTTGAGGAGCCAAGCATATCTCGGCCCTTAGGAATCAACCTCCTAGACAAGACAAAGAGTTGGATGACGCCCATCATCTCCTGAGAGACGACATCCTGCCAGTTGATCTCGTAGAGGCCATGCGAATCCAGACGCGCTCAAAATGGCTCATCTACAAGGATGACCTTCTCTACAAAAGGGGGTTTGGTAGCCCTCTCCTACGATGCTTGCCTCCCCAAGAGGGGAAACTTGTACTCAAAGACCTCCATGAAGGGGTGTGCGGATCACATATTGGAGGAAGAGCACTTGCGCAGAAGGCGCTAAGGACAGGGTATTACTGGCCGACCCTGCGGAGGGATTCCCTCGACATGGTGGCTCGATGCGAGAAACATCAAGTCTACTCCCCTATGCCGAGGCTTCCAGCCATCGAAATGACTTCTATTTTGGAGCCCCTGCCCTTGAGGAATGGATATGCTGACCCGTTCCCTCAAGCACCGGGCCATTTCAAGTTTTTGGTGCTAGCAGTGGACTACTTTACCAAGTTGATAGAGGCGAAGCCGTTAAGGAACATAACTGAGAATGAGGTGCAAAAGTTCATGTGGGAAAATGTGATATCCAGGTTCGGTGCGCTTAAGGGAATTATTTTTGACAATGGGAGATAGTTTAATATCCTAAAGGTGATCTCATTCCTAGAGTCATTCAGAACCAAGGCTCAATTCACCTCGGTAGCCCACCCCTAATCCAACGAGGAAGCCGAGTCCAGCAACAAATCATTCTGAATGGCTTGAAGAAGTAGCTGGATAGCGCTAAAGGACTTTGGGCACAAAGGTTGTACGAGGTTTTGTGGGCTACCAGATTCGCAGAAAAGGCAACCACGGGAGAGTCCCCTTTCATAATGGTGTACGCTTCTGAAGCAGTACTTCCCATTGAGTTCCAAGTGCAGTCACCCAGAGTTACCCACTATGTGGAGGCACAAAATGAACATAAACAACACTGCTCGTTAGATCTATTGCCTGAGAGCCGGGGGGACGCACTCTTAAGAATGGAAATCTACAAGCAAAGAGTGATAAGAGGGTACAACGCGCGAGTCAAGTCCAGGCCTTTCTTGTTTAACGACTTGGTGGTTCGAAAGATGGAAAGTACCAGGCATGGCAGGACCAGGGGAAGCTCACACCTAACCGGAATGGACCCTACAAGGTCACTCGAGTATTGAAGCCAGGACCGCTCGAGCTCGATGACCTGCAAGGAAGGAAGTTACCTAGGTCATTGAACGCTGATAACTTAAGTAGGTTCCACGTTTAGCCAACGGAGGCAAACATAAGGAGAGCACCCTCAATAGCCTACTTATCCAAAAATAGGGTGGACACCCTCAACACCCTACTGATCCAAGAATTGAGGTGGGCACCCTCAACAGCCTACTTATCTTAGTCTACGGGTGGACACCCTATAACAGCCCCACTATTCTTTTTGTAACCGATGGGAGCCCGCAAACATCCCCCTCAATGATTATGTTGTCAATGAAAAAGTACCATTTCTTTCTACCCTTATCTCTTTTCGCTTATATGCAATCAACCCACGTCACCGGACTAGGATGCTAAGGTCTTTGGACCCAGTTATACGACTTCCGAGCCTACGTTCGATACTTAATCCGTTAAGTACGAAATTCATGCAAAACCCCTGGGTTCACAATCAACCTACGTCTCCGGAGTAGGACGCTGGGCTCCGGACCCAGCTATACAGGTTTTGAGCCTACGTTCGATACTTAATCCGTTAAGTACGACATTCATGCAGGACCCCTAGGTCCATAATCAACCTACATACCTCAGCTATACGGCTTCCGAGCCTACGTTCGATACTTAATTCGGTAAGTACAAAATTCATGCAGGACCCCGGGTCCGCAATCGACCTACGTCTTCGGACTGTGGTGCTACGGCTTCCAAGTTTACGTTCGATACTGAACCCATTAAGTGAAAAATTCATGAAGGGCCCCCGGGTCAACAAAAGCCTACGTCTCCGGACGAGGATGTTGAGGTCTTCGCACCCAATGACACGGCTTCTGAGCCTATAATCGTAACTTCGTTGAGAGCAAGACACTGAGGTCTCGGAACCAGTTTCATATCGGACCCAGGGCCCACCGTTAACATGAGTCCTCAGACTTAGGTGCAAAGGTCTCCGGACCCAGACACAAGGTTTCCAAACCAAAGCTTATTACTCAAGCTCACCGGGCCTATAACTGAACTAAGTCCCCAAGCCCAGGTTCTGTGAAATGTCAAGGCAAGATTGGGGAAGTTCCAAGTTCGGTTCGTTTTAAGTTGCGGATGGCGTTAAAATCAAAGAAAGGGCAGTAAAATGTGCGAAACCAGAAGTAGAGATCGAAAAGGTGAAATAAAAGCAAATCTTCCTCATTTTATTGAATCTCGTTACAAGTACAAGAATACAAGAAAATTTCATCAAGTACAAGAAAACTTATTTGTGCCAAGGAGCTCCGTGTTGAGGCTAGCCCCATGCTGAGGGTGACAAGTAATACGCCAAGTTCTTCCTTCTCCATGGAGGACCCAGACCTCCCCCCCAAGGCCTGCCGATCGCAAACCCCCAAACAACTAGTTGTTTTGTGTTAAGTTATATCATGAGGGGTTGGAGGCAGAGGCCAATGTCGTAGTTGAGGAGTCGTTGGAGAACGCGGCAGAGGTCGTGGACGTGGTGTCATACGAAAATTCTTCTCACGGCTTGGGAAGACAGGGAAACCGCACTCTCAACCACCGCCATCCAACACCTCTCTCCAACGGCCGACGCCACCTGCCCAACTGCAACCCGAGTCAAGGTACTGCTCTAGGCGAAGCAGTCATGCTCGGGCTGATTAAAGGCAAAAAGAGGAAGGCCAAGAGGACGGTGGACAAACCCTCCCATCCTCCCAAAGGCTTTGCGGCCCATCCTGGAAATAAGAAGGGGAAGAGACTAGCACCCTACTCATTCAGAGGCTTTGAGGTAGAGCACGAGGACACTACCACCGCAAAGCCGACCTTCCCCCTTCAGTTAGGGATATCTCTCATCGGAACCACATTAGATAAGCATACCGCCCCTAGAGGGTCTACGATCGTCAAAAAGCCTTAAGCGCGAGTCAAAAGGGGAGGCAAGTCCCCCAGGGTCGTCATAGTCGCAAGGCAAAGCCATCTCCTCATCGAGAAGAAGGAGAGAATAGCCAAAAAGAAGGAAGGATTCAAGGTAAGAAGACATGAATTTTTTTCCTCACAGAGAAGGCAAGAGAAGAAAGAAGAAGGTACAAGGAAAAAATCGGCAGAAGGTCTCCTTTTATAGGGAAAGGAAAAACTCTCGAACGGCCAGGATCAACCCAGGAAATAGGGGATTCGAGACACGTGGCGTAACGTCTGCCAAGGTCAAGAAATCTGGAAAAGAAATCGTTTCCCAAGAAGATAAGAAGTGCCAAATCCGAGGAGCCTAGATTGACGCGTCTTTTCAAAATGACACCCCCCTGACGGTCCTGGCCTCTCCAAATCGGTCATACCCGAAACCTAGGGTCGGGACGATGCTGAGCAGACCCTCTAGAAGTGTGAGGGGAAAAAAAGACCCACCTACCCAACCCAACAAAGAGAAAATTCATAAAAGGGGGAAAACACCATCCCTAGAGATCAACATAATAAAATAAAGGTGGGAAACAAAGCTCACAAAAGATAGCACACATGGCGCCTATGCAACAAAATCCTGAGGAATGGACAGAGAGGGGAAAGCTAACAGCTTTCTCCCTCCCTCAGCATCGCTAGAAAAAGAAGCATTCATTTAGGGTCGGTATGTATCCCAGGAGGGGGAATAGCATACGCAAAGCACGAGAAGCAGTTCTAGGGCCACATGCCCACCCAGAGTAGGATTAACAAAAACAGTCATTAGAAATGAAAAAAGAAAGACAAGCTCAACAGGTTTCATATTAAGTTGGGCTTGAAAAGCCACTGCTGGTTTCAAACAAAAAAACAACAAAAAAAGGTGAAACACCAAAAACTGGTCCCCACAAAACTGGGCAAATCATGTCCAAGAAATATCAACAATAATTACGAACCCCGCAGGCCGAAAGAAAACCAGAGGCACTAAGCCTTTTGCCGATCATGTCCCTCCCTACTTCGACATCAGCAACCCCTCCAAGCTTGGCCCCAGCAACAACATCCTCAACTCCGTCCAGCACACTTCAAACCACCTCTTCAAGCTCACCTCCTCGCTTCCAGATCCCTCATCAGAATCCTTATCTCCAGATGTGGGCACACCCGAGTCATCCACCTCGTCAAGAGGCACGCCGTCACGAGCAACCACTTGAGCTTTCTCCCACAGCTTGTACTCATTTTTTGCCCCTTTTGAGTCCTTCCCAAGCCCGAATCGTGAGATGAGACGCCGGGTAGCCTGCTCCCTCAGCTCTTGCAAGATCACAGGATCTTCATAATTGTCACCAATCACCCGACGCAAGGAATCCTGGGTGCGTTTGTTCAGCTTGCCGAGGGTGTCAGGGAAGTCCCCCACCTCGTTGTTGAAGGCAGATCATTTTTTCTCAAGCTCGGAGTACTTACCAGTTAGAATGTTATACTCCTCTTTCGCCTTCAGTTCCCTCTCACCCTCAGCCTTACCACTCTCCAGAATGGAAGACACCTTCTTTACCTCTGCCAGCTCGGATTCCAGCTTGGTGTGCCTCTCTTCCCTTGCAGTCAGCTTGGCAAGGGCGACCTTCTCCCTGAAAGCAAGGGTCCTCTTCTCCTTCGACCACTCATCAAAGACTCCCCCTTGGATGTGTCACCATCCCAAAGCCAAAGCTCAAGAGCTGCAAGGAGAGTAAAAAAGAACGGTCGAAAATTGTGGCGAAGGAAAACAAAGGCTGAAGCAAGAAACAGGAGGAGAAAGACTTACATCTGCCAGGCGCTTGGCGAACCCTTCCAAGGCCTTCTCAGGGTTGGACCTCGCCTTGCTCAGGTTTGAGGGATGGCAGAGAGAGGGAAAGAACTCACGAGCCATGTTGGCATGCTCCTTAATGCCCAGGGAGAAGTATGGGTCTAGGGTCAGAGAAGGAACGTCCTTCCCTCCACCCTCTTCCAAATGCAAGCGTGAGCCGACTTGGGGAGGCTTGCCCTTGACGTCACCCCGAGACATCACCTTCCAGCCCATTGGCCCCTCACCATTACACCGTCCTAAAGAGGCGTGTGGCCTTCTTCTTTATTCTCGGCGGGCAGAGGGGTTGACTTGCTCTTCTTCGAGGTCGATTGGTTAGGAGTAGAGACCCTTAGAGTTTTCTTCCTATTCGACCCTTGGGACGAAGTGGTCAAGCCAGAAGCTACGCGTAGACGACTGGACCTCTCTCCCACCTGATTATCCTCTCGGGGTACCCGTAGGGGCTGCGAAGAGGAGGCCCCAGCTTCCATCCCCTAAAAAATGAAGAATCACAAGGAAATTATCTCACAGTTAAAACGCCCTCAGAAAACCCTCAAGGCGTCATAACAAGGCAACACAAAGCTCCCGGACTTAAGGTTGCACCCATGCCTCCTCGAAGATTTCCTTGCCATGATGCTCAAGCTCAAACGAACACAACTAAATGCAACAATAGAAAGAAGAAAACAAAATAGCACTTACCAACCCTCTTTCCGACCTTGCGATTAGGAAGAACACTTGGGTTTGGTAAAGAAGAAGGAGGAGCCTAGGGAGAGGGGGACAACAGTGTATCCCTTCGCCCCTCCTCCGGAGTAGGTGCCCTAGCAGCTAGCTTGGCTAAGCACACCCTCACTGGAAGGATAGTCACATTCCCAAGGGAAGTCTTCGTTCTCGGCATCTTTGCCCCCTCAGACTCCTTCGAGGGACTCTCTCTCTCCACTCACGTGCACAAGGGGTGCGACACTAATTTTCTCTATGGAATCCACAATAGGGCTACCCCTATCCTCCACGTACAAGGCTAACATTTTTGACAAGTTCGATCTTAGCATGGGGGGGGGGG
>ONZA01019641.1:2196-15890 GCA_900322205.1 Kewa caespitosa
TTATCCCCCAAAGTGCTCAAGTTCGAAGTGCGGATTCACACTTTCTATTTTGCCCCTCGGCCTTTCTCGTGGTGGAGTTTCTTCGCAGTTACCCCAAACTGACTTATGCATTGGAGAACCAATCTTTGGACCATGCCGGGGGTAGTTCACGTGCTCTCGTTTTGCAGGTTACTTCAGACCGCTTAGGAGTGCCTCGAAATTTCTCAACCATCACGTAGCCGAAAGCTTTTCAAACCTTTGAGTTTTAAGGATCCACTCAGTCACCCAAAGAACACCCGAAGCATTTGGCACCGTCTGTGGGGAGTGGCTAGTCAAAGTTGCATGAGATTGAGAAATAGCACCACATTCAAACACCTTCCCCAATCAAAGATATGTCTCGTCACAACTTGGCCTCTGCCAGTTCGTTAAGGAGGAACAGCCTCCACCTCATCCCCAGGGAGCTGTCACCCGGGAGGAACTTGCTGCTTTTCAAGCGAACATACTAGGGGACATGCAGGAGATGAGCATAACACTACAAGAGATATTCTGTGAGAACAAGAAAAAGAACAAGAAGGGGCAAAAAAATCCAACCTCGTCCGAGACCCCTAACCCCGAAGGATGAGAGACGTCAAGGTTTACTCAAATCCTTAAGACCCCCCTTTCAGTTCAGCCAGTCAGGGTCTTCCGATTCCCGCTCTAAGGGAAGGAATTCGGAACAATACAGGAGCCGAAGCAATCGATCTGCTGTAAGCTCGGGGAAATCCAAGTCCGACCTACGGCATGAACTCAAAAGGATATGACAGGAGAAAGCCAAGAAAGAAAATGACGAAGAAGTAAACGACCTTAGCCATTTTCTAAGGTTCAGAGAAGGATAAAAAGAGAAGGAGAAACAAAAGCAAGAGAAGTACAGCAGGTCCCTTGGGGATTATCAAGAACCCTCACAAAAATACTCCAAACTCGGAGATACCTCGGATTTAAACATGCGAGTACCGTTTAGCGAGGAAATCATGGAATACCTAATTATCCTCAACATGAGGATTGGAAAGGTCAAAAAGTATAATGGCACCATCTCTCCCAAGGAGCATTACAGGCCTATGATGCGGCCATGATGACCCAAATATGAAACTTACATCGTGGGGACTTTGGAAGGCCGAGCTTTGAAGTGGATGAACCACTTACCTCGTAACAGTGTACATAGTTACGAGGAACTGTGCGAGATCTTCATGGAGAATTTTATGACCTGTGAGAAGACGGAGGAATGCTCCGAAGACCTCTTCAACATTACTCAAGGCAAGAACGAGTTCATGAAAGACTATGACAAGAGATTCAATGACGAATGCCTGGAGATAACCAAGCTCGACCCGGTCATAGCTTGCACGACATACATCAAATGCATTGTTAAACGTAGCGAGATCCTCCAAGACTTCGAATGCATGAAGTCTCAGGGACAAATGTTAACCTTAGCGTATGTCCGAGCTTACTCGTCTAAGGTATTTACTGCTTGGAAGAGGTCGGGTAGAGACATGATAATAGGTAATTACCGAGTTGATAAATTCAGAGAGGGAAGAGGAGTTCGAATTGGAAAGCATGATAAAAGAAAAGCAGAAGCATTAAATGTCAAAAAACCAAAATTTAAGAAAGGCAGAGCAAACCGCAACAAAGGGGGGCGATTGGGAAAAAGAAGTCATTCGACATAAACACTCCTGAGAGCCCCGATAGTAAACATAAAATCCTTAACTGCAATCAGGAGGAAGTCTTAGCAAAAATAGACACCAAAATGTTGCCTGACCAAACCCCCCTGAAGGAGAGCAACCACAAAAGCTATTTTTTTTGCAATTACCACAAGGACAATGGACACAAAACGAGATATTTCCGCGAGCTCTGTAGCCATCTGGAGACACTTGCAAAAAAGGGTAAAATCAATTCCTTACTGAAAGATACAACCATCACCTCCGTACAGCCAAACCAGGGGGCATGGGAGAGCTCTTCCTCGGCTTCGGATTCCTACGAAGTCATAGTAATCACATGAGATCCGGCTGTAGAAGGGCTGACTAACAAATCAAGACGAGCTCACCTGAATTCCCTCGACCGAATCATGTTGGTCGAGGAAGTCCCAAAACTCGGGAAACCTATCTATTTTCATGAGTCTGACGCTTGACATCTACAATAACCCATGACGATCTTTTAGTCGTGGAAGTAAAAGTCGCAAGTACTTTGGTGAAAAGGGTACTCGTGGACACTGGAAGTTCCGTAAACGTCATCACATACGGATGTCTAAAAGACCTCAGCTACTATGTCCAGAAGGTAATCCTCATTAATCATCTCGTGGTAGGTCTTGGGGGGAACCAAGTTCCCCCGGTAGGAAGCATACAGTTTACCTTGAGAGTAGGGGCAAAAAACGTAGCAAGACGCATCATCTCCGAATTTCTCATAGTCGATGTGTCTCTTGCATACAACGTTTTGCTCGGCAGACCCTCTCTCAACAGAATCAACGCACACATCAGTATGGTTCTACTGACGATAAAATTCCACGGGGACGACGGTGAGGTCAAAAAGATATGCGGTGATCAAAAATAGCTCGATCCTGTTATGTACAATGGCTCAATGAAAGTACTCTCGAGCCAAAAGAAGCCCTTGTAACTAGCCATGAGCCAGAATCAAGGAAGAGGAGAAGGGATAACACCGTCATGCCCAAGACGACAGTCCCAAAAAGAAGAAGAAACCAAACCGAAGAAGGACAAGGGGAAAGATATCCGATGCCTGATGATAGACGTCCCCTCGTCCGAACTACTTGATGCCAGAATTGAGGAAAGAAAAAGAGCCAAGCCCTCGAGGGGAAAAGTGGAGGTCATCTTGGACCCAGCTAGTCTGGAGCCCGTTACATAACTTGGTGATGATCTGGATGAGCCTACTACGGTGGAACTTTTCTCATTACTTCTGGAATATCGGGATGTGTTCGCTTATGGACCTGACGAAATGCCTGGGATAAACAGAGAGTTGAGTGAACATAACCTTGGAATCAATCCCAAATGAAGTCGGTAAAACAGAACAAGAGGCATCTAGGAGAGGTACGAAGCCAGGCTGCTGCCAAAGAAGTACGAAAACTCCTAGAAGCTGGCTTTATTAGGGAATGTAAATATCCGAAGTGGTTCGCCAACATGGTCATGGTAAAGAAAGCAAACGGAGCATGGCGAATATGTGTAGACTAAAGTGACCTCAATAAAGCTTGTCCGAAGGATCATTTTCCCCTCCTCGGATCGATAAATTGGTGGATTCCATGAGTGGTCACAAACTTTTAAGCTTCATGGACGCCTTCTCCGAATATGATCAGGTCTTCATGAACAAGAAAGACTAAAGCTCAATAACCTTCATCACTGACGAAGGAGTATTCTGTTGTAGAATGACGTCGTTTGGTTTGAAAAATGGAGGGGCCAGTTTCCAACGGCTAGTCTAGAAGGTTTTCAAGAGTCAAATCGGCAAAATTTTGGAAGCTTATGTCGATGATATAATCATGAAGAGCATCAAGTCATCCAATCATGTGAATGACCTCAGGGGGACCTTCGAGACCCTTAGAGCCAACCAAATGAAACATAGCCCCAACAAATGTGTTTTCTTGGTACGAGGGGGAAATTTTCTGGGATTCACGATAAGTGAAAGGGGAATCAACTCCAATCCTGAGAAAGTACAAGAAGTCTAACATATGAAGCCTCCAAGTTTAGAAGCTCACAGGACGCATAGCCACACTGAACTGCTTTGTATCCAAATCGGCCGACAAATGTGCCCCTTTCTTCAAAGCTCTGAGGAAAGGAACCAAGTTTGAGCGGGGGCAAGAAGCGCAGGAAGCATTCGAGAAGTTAAAGTGTTACCTTGGACACCTGCTCTGGATATCCGTCCCTGAGACCAGAGAACTGATAAACCTCTACCTCCCATAGTATGATAAAGCAGTCGCTACAGTCTTGGTTTGAGTAAACGACAAAGTACAAGAGCCCGTATACTTCACTAGCCACGCGTTAAGTGGGGATGAGTTCAGGCACACGATTCTAGAGAAGTTCACCCTCGAAGAACTCATCGGCAAAAGTAAGCTAAGACCATACTTCTAAGAACACCAGATTGTAGTCTTCACCAATCAATCCCTGAAGAAGATACTTGGCCGACTTGAATCCGCGGGGAGAGCCCAAATATGGGCCCATGAGCTAACGGACTACAATATCATCTATGAACCACGAAGAGCAATCAAAAGCCAAGCATTAGTTGACTTTGTTGCCGAATTGACACCTTCAGACCATGTCCCGAAGGCTTGGACCGACCTCTGGTCCATGAGCGTGGACAGATCGTCTTGCAAAGCTAGAAGCGGAGACGGGATTGTAATTTCCGCCCCAAAAGGAGACGTATTCGAATATGCAATGAGGTTCAAATTCCAAGCTTGCAACAATGAAGTGGAAAACGAAGCTTTCCTTGCCGGACTGACACTGGCTCGAGCCGCTAGAGCCCAGAAGATACAAGTCAAGATGGACTCTCAGTTGGTAGTTTCTCAAGTTCAAGGTAGTTATGAAGCCTGGGAAGATAGGATGAAATCTTACCTAACGAAGGTCAAAGAAGAAATAAGTTGCCTCGAAGAAGTCATCATGGAATACGTCCCTAAATAAGAAAAAAAAGTCATGCCGATGCACTTGCTCGACTAGCCAGCTCGTCCATTGAAGGAATGCACATAAAATTTTTCTAGGAAGAAGTTGAGAAGCGCAGCATTGAAAACGAGGTGGCCATTAACATCCTAGACAGATCCGATGCTGGATGGACCCCATTGTCTCCTACCTATGGGATGAAGTCCTGCCAAGGGATCTGAAAGAAGATTAAAAAATGAAAAAGAAGGCGAAGTGGTTTGAACTCCAAGTAGAGGTCCTATACAAAATAAGTTTCACCCACCCACTCCTAAGATGTGTGTCACGGAGTCAAGGGCAAGAAATCCTCCGAGAAGCGCACTACGACATCTGCAGAGCTCATCAAGGGGCAAGAATGATCGCTCACAAGATACTTTTATTGGGTTTCTACTGACCCACCATTCAGAGAGATGCACTAGAGATGGTAAAAAGTGCGACAGATGCCAGTACTTCATGCCTATACCCCGACTCCCTTCAGCCGAGCTTACCCCCATCCTCGCTCCCATGCCTTTTCACCGATGGGGCATGGATATTTTAGGACCCTACCTCCGGCAGCCGAACAACTGAGGTTCATCATAGTAGCTGTGGATTACTTCACAAAGTAAGTGGAAACTCGTACTGTAAAAAACAACACAATTGTAGATGTGAGAATGTTCATCCTTGAAAATATCCTCACACCGTTTGGAGCATCCTGAAAGATCATATTCGACAATGGACATCAATTTGACACTCCGAGATTGACTGACTTGCTAGAATAAAAAGAAGTAAAAGCTAGCTTCATAGCAGTAGCCCGACCTCTGACCAATGGTTAGGTGGAGTCTAGCAACAAAACCCTAGTAGTAGGGATCAAAAAGAAGCTGGATGAAACTAAGGGATTGTGGGCAGAAAAACTAATCGAAGTACTCTAAGGCACAAGGACCACAGAGAAAATCATTATGGGAGAAACCCCATTCAATCTGGTGTACGATTCAGAAGCAGTCCTCCCAGTCGAGATCCTTAGAGGAAGTCCAAGGATTGAGCATTTCTATGCCGAATTGAATCCTGAGGAACTCAGATGCCAACTGAATCTTTTGCCCAAGGTCAGAGGAGATGCTCTTCTACGAGCCAAGTTTTACAAACAGAAGATGACCGGGGCATTCAACCGCCGAGTCAAGATAAGAAGGCTCCATGTGGGAGACCTTGTATTACAGAAGATGGAGTCCGTCGTATGACAAAACGAAGAAGGAAAGATGACACCAAACTGGGAGGTTCCGTACAAAGTTGCTGAAGTGATAGGGCCGAAGACATACCGCCTGGAGACATCAGAGGGACGTAAAGTTTCGAGGTCATAGAACATCAACAACCTTCTTTATTTCTATGTGTAATAAACTCATCACGGAGTTTTTTTTAATTGTCAATTCACGAATAACCCCTTACGAAGTCCTATATAGAGGACCGTCTAAAAATATTTGAAACCCCATCTCGGGGGCAGATACACGAACTTTTTCCAATTGGGTTGGAAGGGAACGAGCCCCAGAACATAATGAAGAGAAAACACCTCGGTCTGCATCACGAGTAAATTAGCTCATCATTGAAGTCCGACCCTAGGGGAAAATAAACGAAATGACTCACCCATTCGTCACCATGGTTGATAAATTGCTCAAACACATGAACTTGTCCAACTTCGGATCAACAAACAATTGACATTATTTGTTTAAGTGGAGGCATAGTAAAACACCTCAAACTGCACCAAAAACAAACATCACGGTTTGATTTCCAAAAATTAAACAAAGACTTCTTCAAAGTGCCAACAAATTCGGAATCTTAAATTAACGATGACAAAGAGAGAGAGCACATTCTCATTAAATAGGCAAAACTCCTCAAAATTATAAGTTACGACACCAAAGCGAAAGAGGCCCGAGAAACAACAAAATGGTCAAAGGTCTAGAGGGTTACAACCGAGGAGGAAGCACACGAATTACAAAGGACCACTCACATAACATGGGGACGACCTACTCATTACCACGTATTACATGATGAAAACAACTTTACACGCAAGGAACAAGTCATCCAACTTTACCACGTTCTATGAGAGGCCCATTATAGCAAAAAACTGAGGCACAACAGATCTCTCACAAGTTGGAAAAGCATGCCCATTACCATGTGTTCATATGAAGAGTAAAAAGCTTGCATGCAACACAAGAAGCGAGCATGCCAACACATTACCATGCTCATATTTAGTGAGAGTCCCACTTGGATGACTCTGGCTGGATGGCCTCGTTATGCTGATCCTTGGGAAGCATCATGAAGCCCTTTACTCCAGTAGACGTTGATGGTGTCGTTTGATCCTACAGGAACTCCTCATCTCCTTGACCCTCATCTCCCGAGTAGCTTTCAGGGCTTGGGTATTCTCGACCTGGTTCACCACCATAGAGCAAGGATAGCCTTGAAACCGACAACCAACCCAATGATCTCCATGAAGACCTCCTCCAGCTGGTCCTCCTTCCCTTTGACTGCGTCTTTCACCTCCTGACGAAGGGTGGTCACCTCAGCAACTTTCTCCGAGACTACGTCATCAGGTCCATCAACCATCTTCAGGTTGGCCTTGGCTTCAGCCTTGACCTTTGACAGCTGGGCCCCCACCTTGTCAAGATTCTCTTGTTGGGCCTTCCTCTCTACCTCAACCGCCTTTCCGCGAGCTGCCTAGATCTCGGCAGAATGGTTCCCCAAGCTATCCTCGGCGTTCTTCAGCCGCGCTCGAAGATCGGCATTCACCGAGTCATTGTAGATCATCGAGAGATAGGCCAGAACGTCAGAAAAATAGTCAGGAATTCATTACGGAAGGTCCGTAAAAGCATCTGAGTAAAACAACGGACCTCATGGACCGACTTCAGTGCGATCCTTCGGCTGGTTCCCGGGCTCATCTCCCTATCGGCGAAGTCCTTTATTGGGATGAAGTGTTGGGTAGTGTTGTTCACCATATTTTCCTTCCCCTCCTTGTTCAACACAATTTTCCTTCCCCTTACCCTTGTCCTTAGCAGAAGGGGGAATCCGCTCTGCGCCCACCTCAGTCGAAGCTGACCTCAACTTGAGCTCAGTCCGAGGCCTATTTGAGGAATTCCAAGGATATATGCCACCATCTTATCAACATCTTCGGAGATGAGGATGGTGACTGGCTCGGCCGAAGAAGCTCCCCTCCACCTTGAACCTCCCACAGTCGAGGAGGAATTCTTCCTTTTGGGCACTCCAGTCGGCATAGACTATAAAAAAAGAACCAAAACAGCCATATTCAGAAAAGGATTAGTGCAAGTCCAAGAAGCAAGGGTGGACACTCATGGAGTTGAGAAGCTCCTCCGCTTCGAGGTTGAGTTCCTCGGCCATCGTCAAGTGCAACTCGATGGTAGAGATCTTCCCAGCATACCCCAACTCTCACCGACTGCATTGAGGGTGTCCCTCGCCGCCTCTCCAAAATGAACAATGTTATTTGGGAATAGGCAAGGGAAAACTAGTTGAGTAAAGCGGAGTACTAAAGTACCCAGGCTCTACTTATGGCTGACCTCTATGCAGATGAGAAAGTCCTCATCTTTCAGTATCCTCTACCTCGGCTTCCAGTAAAGGGGCATCTTCACTCAGATCTTCGACCCCTGCTGACCCCTCTTTGTTTCCCATCGAAAATACTTCCGGGCATCGAGGTCTCCCTAAGAAGGATGACCTCCTCTCCCCTCGAATGCCGAGAAAACTGACTTTGCCGCATTCCACCTCAGAATACCCTTCAAGAATTTGTCCCTCAAACGTTTTATGAAGACGAAAAGTTCTTTCCAGTCGTGGTTCGAGCTAGGACGAGGTGGTCCTACCACATACTCTGATTTCTCCATAAAGTGGGAAAATCCTTCATTGTTGCTGGGGATGATGGCCTTCATAATGGCCAACCAGAGCCCCTGGGTCGGCTCCACCTCATGGACCTTATAGTCAACAATGAAGTATGAAATCATCATCCAACTATTTAGGGCCAGCTAGTAGGGAGCCAAGTTGTAATCCTGCAGTACAAACAGAGCAAAGGGGTGGAGGGGTAGCCGAAATCTGGCCTCAGTCATCAACTTGCTCGCTGCAACACTCTTCCCCGACGGTCTTATCACCCTAATTCTCGAGCCCGCCCTTACCAACTTGATGTCATTCGGAGATCTGAACATACCAATCGTCAAAGCCACCTCATCTTCGGGAATTGACCAGCAACACCTAATCTTGTCTGTCGATTTCCTGGTCTTCTTTGGATGATCTAAGGTTGATGCTTTAGTAGCCATTACTACTCTCCGGTTGATGAGGTAAGGTGGCCGGCAAGCAACTGTGACTTTGAAGGACGAGGGGTTTGCTGCCAGTGCTGGAACCCGGTTACATAAGACAACAAACAAAACAAAAGATTTCAATTCAATGTACCGGGAGACAAAGTAGAATCAGGAATTTCAAGGAATATGGCTATTCGCCTCTCATGAGGACGAAGGGAGACAGGCTTGGCGGATGATGACACTCGTCCTCAAGATCATGAGGTTTCCCTTTCACATCTTTTTAAGATGATCCGTTCATTTCCGGGCTACCAACTTCCTTTTCACTAATCTCCGAGCCTGCATTGGTGCCGCCGAGCTCGTGTAGGCCGAAGGCATCCTACTATCCGTAGGGGGTTCGCTATTATGGGGGGCTCGAGACTCCATAGATAAGGGTGACTCTTTGTCTTTTTGGCTCGATTTAGGATTATACCCCGTCCAACAGTTAAACGGATTGGGATTACCATAAATACTCCGCCATTCCTGTCCGAATGCCACTAGTCTATGGGCATCTAACTCTATCCCATGGCAGTCAAAAGCTTTAAGGGGAGGTTGATCTATTATGCTGTCACCCCTATCAAGTCGGCGAGTTATTTTGTCGTTCTCTATAGACTCTAAGATCTTAATGTACTCGACTTTCTGTTTTTGGATCTCCCCCAAAATGTCCCATTCACCCTGAGCCGGACTACCAGAAGCGAACCCTGATGGTCGACTAGACATAATTAAAAGAATAAGCTTCGAAAAAATAGCTGCGGAGAGATGGAAAAATTACCTGAAAAAGTCTAACCTTCAACGAAGGGGAAGAATCTCGACAAAGTGGTCCAAGATTTGAAGCCGAACTGGTTGAAGGATAAAAGATGGAGTATTCAAAGATCAAGCTCCAAAGGACTTGAAGAAACAAAGGCGAAGAACTTCAAATTATGGAAAATTTTCTCTCTCTAAAGTGGAAACTTTCTCTCTCTAGAAATTTCAAGAATAAGGTGAAGACAAAATGGGGAAAGTTGAACCTTTTTATAGAAGGTTCACAACAAAATCCTACATTCATTGGTCGAGGAATATGTGTCTGTGTCACCCATGCGTCACGTGGCATCAGCCTCCCCCATATTCGAGACCCCCTTTCAGAAGCCTATTGTATGAGTACTCTTTCACACAAGGGACAGCAAGGTGAAGCTCACACTCGGAACACTTCGGATCAGGTACAGACCTCGCAAGACGAAGTCCAACCCAATCCAAGGGGCAAATGTTTAGGTCAATTTATGAAGGTCCACGTTGACCGTTGACCGTAGCCCTTACTAGGGGCACTCTCAAGAATATACCTCCACTAATGAGGCACCCTGAAGTATTCGGCTTCCCTCAGGGACAAGACAAGGAAGGACGCAACCCTCCAGGTGAAGGACATCAAACCCAAAGAACCTTTCCCGATATACTCATTAGATATGGACGTTTCCACAAGTAGAATTGGACGCTTGGGCCCTTACATCCTAAGGCCCCTCCGGTCCAGGAGGGCGCCGTCACTCCACCATTGGGTTCAAATCCTAGCTAGGGTTGGTGGGATCACATCCTATAGAAGAACTTCACTCGCATCCCAAGAAGGTACACAAAAAACATTCATTAATTAAGCATTTATTGCACTTTCCCCTCAGCATTATCCCTCGAACTGCTCGAGTCTGAAGCGCAGATTCACACTTCCTACTTTGCCCATCGGCCTTTCTTGTGGCCGAGTTTCTTCACAGTTATCCGGAACTGAATTAGGCACCGGAGACCCGATCCCCGGACCACACTGGGGCAGTTCACGTGCTCTCATTTTGAGGTTACTTCAGACCGCTTAGGAGTACCTCGGAGTTTCTCAATCCTCACGTAGCCAAAAGTTCTTCAACTCTTCGAGTTTGAAGGGTCCACTCCATCAGCCCAAAAACACCAAAAACAGTGTTCAATAGCTTAATTAACTAGCTAGGGTTGTAATATTCATCCGAATAAGTAATAATGTCAAATTGGACATATTTGATGGAGTTAGGGAAACTTTGAAGGTATTTCCTTCACTCATTCATCATCACTCCACCTCTGATTTCATATCTTACTTCATTCAACTACGAACTTGTGAGGTTTATGTTCTAAGGGTGAGCCTGCCACAAATAAATTTTATGAAATTTAGATTGTCATTAAACGATCTCTCTTCAATAATTGTCAAAATATTGTTAACTAGTGAATTTTATGTCTTTTCTTTCTATTAGGCAATATTATGATGTATATTAGCTTGTACATATTGTGTATATCTTCTAGGAGATGTTCAAGGAGTTAGTTTCCTTCTAGATAAAAAATACCTTGTGTACATATACTGACATCATATTCAATGGGAAAGCAAGCTAATTCAGCCCAAAACTTTACATTGCATCAGAGTGATCCTAGGTCAAAAACAACAAAAACTAAAAGCAACCCAAAACCCTACCCATAACCGGCTGCTACTGCCGCCAACAACCCCTTATGCCGCCACCCACAACACTGTTTCACAACCCCATAAACACATAAACCCATAACCAATCCTTAGCTTAATAACTTGAAACCCATAACCATGAAAATAGATAAAAATGAACAGAAAGATGGAAAAACTATAAGGAAGAATAATTATCCTTCATCCCATATTATCCTCCAACTAATGATATCCCCAGAATCAACATATGTGGAGTAGCACTCAAAGGTGAACGGAACTACAGGGAATGGGCAACGACTTTGAAGAATGCTTTCCAATCAAAGGGAAAGTTGGGCTTTCTTGAAGGAACACTGAAGACGCCGGGGGTCGATGGCAAAGAGGTCGGTGACAATGACATGGATGATTTGTACCATGTTAATTCCATGCTATTTGGTTGGATAATTAAATCCATTGATGGCAGCGTTCATTCCACCATTGGGTACATGGATACGGCTAAGGCTCTTTGGGACAACATCAAAGAAAGGTTCGCTACTCCTAATGAACTTTGTTTTCATGAACTAAAAGATGCGATCAACAACTATAAGCAACGAGGAAAATTTGTAAATGAATAATGTGGTCGTATGTGGATCCTTTGGGATGAATTTCACCCTTATCGAAATGTTGCTGTTTGTGAATATGGTCGTTCTATCTGCAATCTGCCCAAAAGACAGTGGCTGCTATCGAATAGGAGAAAACTCATGAGCTTTTGTTGGGTTTGGATGAGGAGTATGGTGTTTTTTCTAGCCAACACTTGATCATGGAGCCTTTTCCTTCCTTGAACAAAGTCCTGCATTCTATCACCAAGGAGGAATGGTACAAACGAATGGTGAAGATCAAAGATCATTGAGGAGGAGAAGCCGTTGCGTTTGCGGTTCCTGCCACCAGAAATAATAATCGTTCGTACTACACTCACTGTAAGCGTGATGGTCACGACATTAGTGGATGCTTCAAGATGACCCAAAAGAATCCAGATTGGTGGTTTGAACAAGGAAAGGGTCGAGGGCACGGGCGCGGATGTGGAGCTGTGACAGGACGAGGACGTGGTATGCCAGCTGCCGTGGTGCATGCTGCTCATGCAGAGGCAGAGACCGGGATAACTTCTGTCATGTCCGAAGTCAATCCACCTCCGCACTTTACCACCGACCAATGGAATGCTGTTATGTCGGTCATTGCGTCTAGTAAGCTTTCGACTGAAAAGTTGACCGGTAAGCATTATTCTAAGAAATGGCTTCTCAATAGTGGTGCCTCCTTTCATGTGATAGGAAATATATCTTGCTTGACAAATATGATAGATCTACCGAAGTATTTGGTTGGGTTACGAAATGGTGATGTTACGTTTGCTACACATGAAGGGGTTGCTCTTGTGAATGGTTTGCACTTGGAGAATGTGGTATATGTGCTGAAATCATAATGCATTTTAATCTCTATAGCTCTCCTTCTTGATGCTTTACGATATTTTGTCATATTCACTGATCGTCCATGTGTGACATAGGACCCAACTTCGAGGATGGTGATCGGAGTGGGTGAACGTCATGGTGGGGTCTGCTATTTTGGCGGTGCACCGAAGGCCTAAGTGCATCGCGTGGAGAGCATAGATAGTTACGAGTTGCTACATCAATGTTTGGGTCATCTCTTTTTCAAAGTTGTTCATGTGCTTAGAAATCTCCCTAGTAGTAGTAATTCAAATGTTGCAAATAAAGCATGTGATGCTTTTCTTCGAGCCAAACAACCTCAATGTTTTCCCAATTATTGACAGTCGTGCAATTGATATTTTTGATTTAATACATTGTGATGTTTGGGGCCTATATGGTGTTGCTTCCTCCTAAGGTGCTCATTATTTCCTTACTTTTTGATAATAAATCTCGTGCTGTGTGAATTTATATGATGGTGGAAAAGAGTAAAGTGAAAAAGTTGTTCCTCCAATTTTGTTCTATGGTTCAAACACAATTCAATAGGAGAATAAAAGTTGTGTGTAGCGATAATGGGACGGAGTTTAAACTTCTTTGTTGACACCAAAATAGTTTCCCCTGTATGACCCTATGACGGCAACTAGCTTACGGTTACAATTTCCAAATATTTTTTAGTACGCGAAATAATAAAAACCAAAGTCAAACTTTCAAAGGGCAAAATGATCATTTCACCTCACCCTTGAAGCTAGGGATGGCAGTGGGGCGGGTCTTGGTGGGTCTCGCCCCGCCTCCGCCCCACTTGGGGCGGGGACGGAGGTGGGTTTGGCGGGTGGTGGGGCGGGTGGCGGATTTATGTCATACGCCCCCCCCCCCCCCCCCCCCC
>ONZA01019646.1:4449-15883 GCA_900322205.1 Kewa caespitosa
TCCGGATAAAACAGAGAGGGTATATTTTTTTCAACTTATTTCTAGTGCAGACTATAGCTAGAACTTATAAGCATCGTAAAATTTGATTTCAAAATGTGTTTAACATAATTAATATACCAGTAGGAAGATGAGCAATGGACCGATAAAGGCCAAACAAAAGTAATCCCTTTAGTCCAATGAACATTAGAAGAAGGTTCCTTGCTTTCACACACCCACCCTTTAGAAGAAAACAAAGACCAAAAATGTAATACTCTAATGACATAGTTGCGTATAGACCTCATACACTTAGGAAACCATTATAAAGTCACCCCAAAAACTCAAAACTTAGTAGCCATGCATCCTCACACATTCACTTACTAGTCAAATTACTTTTGTTCACCAACACAACTATATCACACTAATATCATATCTCTCCTTTTTGTTCTTACCATCAATCAGGAATCATGCAACCTCTAGCATGGCTCATTGTATCTACAATTCTAACATCACTTATTGACATACCAAAAGTTACCCCATTATCATCATCACAAGCTGATATGATCATCACAAGTTTGCCTGGTCAACCTCCTGTAAATTTCCAGCAATATGGAGGGTATATAACAGTTGATCAAACCCAACAAAGGAAACTTTTTTACTACTTTGCTCAAGCTGAATCCAACCCTTCTTCNNNGCCCCTTGTTCTATGGCTCAATGGAGGTCCATCATCATTTTTATCTTTATTTTTCAGTATTGACTTTTCATCTTATACTAATATTTGAATTTTACTCGGGTTCCAATACGGTTCGAGCACTTTAATAGTTCTTTTTTTGATATTTTTTTGGCTTTTTGTAGGGCCTGGTTGTTCATCTGTTGGAGCAGGAGCTTTTACTGAGAATGGCCCTTTCAAGCCTAGTGGAAATGTCTTAATGAAGAATGATTATAGCTGGAATAAAGGTGAATATATTAGTAAGTTTCAGTGATTAATCATAGTGTAAGAAACATATTATACTAACTTTAACATATATTATATATGTTAATGTGGTGCAGAAGCAAACATGTTATACCTGGAATCACCTGCAGGAGTTGGGTTTTCTTATTCTTCTAACATGTCATTCTATGACTTAGTAAATGATGACATGACAGGTTTGTGTTAATTATAATCCTATTTCTTTCTGATGAAAATAACATGTTAAACTATAATCTCATTGTTTATGTTTTCTGATTAATCTTATATATTGGGAACAATTGTATGTGACTGAAGCATTTATGTTTTCATTGTTAAGCAAGAGATAATCTGGCATTTCTTGAGAACTGGCTTGCCAAATTCCCAGAATACAAGAACAGGGATTTGTTCATAACAGGAGAAAGTTATGGAGGTAAATAAGTAGTAATATGTTAATCTATGATCTTTCGTTTTCTAATCAAGGCGCGTTTCAAACCCGGGTCTTGGTTTTTTAACTGTTATTATGTTAAATACTTTACTAGTCGAGCTAGCTGATACATCAAATTACAATGTCGATTCTTTGTTACATTCTCGAGTGTAAACTATATTTTTCACTTTCATTTTGGCACAGGGCATTATGTTCCACAACTTGCAAACCTCATACTGAAATCAAGCCTCAAATCTAATCTGAAGGGAATTGCTGTAAGCCTTTTGGGTCAATCAAACTAACTAATTAACTTCGTTAATATGCTTAATGTAACAGATAATGTGTACTTTTGCAGATAGGAAATCCACTGATAGAATTCAACACAGGTTTTAATTCAGTGGCCGAGTATTTTTGGTCACACGGACTTATATCAGATTCGACATATGGTCTGTCCCAAACAGTATGCAATTACTCACAAATAAGAAGACAATCCGACAAAGGAGATCTTTCTCCTCCGTGTTCTATGGTTAGCTCTCAAATGATTAGCGAGATTGGCAAGTTTGTCGACGCTTATGATGTTACACTCGACGTTTGCTGGCCATCAGTTAGGAAGCAAGCTCAGATTCTCACCCTTATGGTAAGAAACTTTTTGCCGTTTCTATAGTTTATAAGACGGTCTCACGTTAAGACGATCAGTAAGATCGCTTGAGCTTCTCCCTAATCTGAATTTGTTTACAAGAATATAATTACCACGTCAATATGTCATTTTATCGATGTCGTTAGGAAGTACATAAGTCGTTATCATGAGCATCACTTTCTTCAATAGAGTTATCTTATCTCGACACAGGGTTACAGAAAGCTTAACCATGACGACGTAACATTGTGTCACATTGTTACATGTTTGACATGCTTTTCATGTAACAAATGATAATATTTGTGTGTAATATTTTGGGGCAGGATGATGAGAAAATCAATGTTTGTCAAGAGGATGAAACAACAAACTACTTGAACAGGAAAGATGTACAGAAGTCTCTGAATGCACAACTTGTTGGGGTCAGTGAATGGGATATGTGCAGCGAGTAAGACCCTTTCCTTAGTCGCTTTGTAAATCATCATATTGTTTTTTTCTTTATAATTTAGCCCCTGCAATCAAACTGAAGGGATTGCATAGCTCGATACATCCACAGAAACACTAATTTGAGCCGAAGCTCGATACACCGATGATAGAAACACCTATTAGAGCCGAAGCTCAATACCTATTAGAGCCTATTAGAGCCGGAGCTCAAGACCCCTTTGAGCCGGAGCTCGGTACACCCCTTTGAGCCAGAGCTCGGTTCACCTCTGATGCAACCACCTATTCGAGTCGGAGCTCAATACCTATTTGAGCCCGAGCTCGGTACACCCCCTTTGAGCCGAAACTCGATACACCTCTAATAGAATCATCATATTGTTTATGCTATACAGTATCAATCATCCACAATTTGATCTTATAATAAGACAAGAGATCATGTTATAAAGTTTATTGAAAAGGGTCATACTCATACATTTTGATAGTTGTGTACTTTTCTAGTGTGCACAGTTGAATAGATGCTGACAATCAGATACTCCCTCCGTAACATGAGAATATTAACATATTTCATTTTGATACGGCCAATATAAATGTTAGCATTTTCTTATATGTTATATTTTTTTGACAAGAAAGGATAACATTGCCCACATTCCACATGCATTCTTTCTCCTTTTGGTCTCACACTCACATGCATTCTCTCTCATCTTTAAGAGGGATAAAATTGTCTATTTGCTCCTTTTTGTTCACCGTGCCAAAAGCAAATGTTAACATTTTCATGGGAAAGCAAATGTTAACATTTTCATGGGACGGAGGGAGTACTATCTATTCAAGCAAATGTTTTTAGAGATGACATTGTATATGATGTTCGAGTTGGACATTATACAACATAATTCCATCAATTTATCAAACTAACACCACAACATGGCATGGTTGGATCTTTTCATAGATGAGTCCGAATTTTCTATCCCATTTTGTGTGATATCTCATAGACTACTAACAGTTTATAAAACACAATAAATAGAACTGACATTAATTTTATATCTTTTGGATCGTCCATTCTAACACGCATTTTCTAAAAGGTTGCTTTTGGTTGTTGGATAATACTTTACATTGCTAACAAACTTTGGCCTTTGAAAGTGTTCACCATTCCTCATCAACCTTCAAGAAGTTATGAAATTGGCATCTAGTAGACACACACTATCCAACATGATGGCATGAAATCTAAGATCTCAAAAGGGTGGACTGTGGCAACAAACAAAGCCCACAAATGGTGACAAATTCTCTCATTATTCAAACATGCTTTTGGAAAGTGGCAACCCAACTTTTGGATCAACTTGGGAGTTGAGATGGGTATCAGTCACCTCCCATATGTTTGTTTGATGTCTTTTCTAACCCGTGACACTGACACACATTCTCTGCATATTCTGTTCCAACTTTAGGTTCCTACACTCATAATATGAGACAAATTCGCGTCAAAGACACCCTTAAGAGGATAAGTTTATTGTATTGGTACATGCACCTATTGTATTGTAAAAATTGTTACTGTATAATGGATCAGTGATAAGCTGATAATATCAACACTTTAGTAATTGACACTAAATTGATTACTAAAGGGTCGATATTATCAGTGATCCATTATAAAGTAACAATCATAGTATGAGGTTTTCATCGTGAGTTATAACACTTGGCTGTTAGTTATATTTTCGAACTTAATATGAGTTTTCATTTTTTTGTTCATTGTGTTTCGCTAATTCGATTGGTTGTTTTGTTAACCTAAATGAAACATTGTGTGCTCTTGTGCTTGTGGTGATGACAATATTAGTGTGCTCAACTATGACATGAATGAGCTTGAGGTTCCTACTCTTCCTCTCTTGGGCACGCTTACAAAAGCTGGTGTTCGAGTTCTAGTTTACAGGTAACTCCTCATTCTCTTACATTCACAACACACATTCTAGTATTCTACAATGTTAACAAATAGTACAAAATGTAAATCATATGATTTAGCAAGATATATAGTCTACAACACTACACTAATAGACCTGCTCCAAATATGAACTGTAACTCATTTAAGTTTACTACTGAATTTACTGAGCATAAACATCAAGTCATTATTCTTCCTTCAGTGGTGACCAAGATTCAGTGCTACCATTAACTGGAACAAGGCTTCTTGTAAATGGCCTGGCAAAGGAACTGGGACTAAAAACAACAGTACTCTATAGAGCTTGGTTGACAAACAAACAGGTAAATCTTCCAACCTGTCGTAACCTGAACTCCAGTTCTGAAGAGTCTTTCATGTATTAACATCGAAAACATGTAGGTTGGCGGATGGACACAAGTATACGGCGACATATTAACCTTTGCAACGATAAGAGGAGCGGCTCATGAAGCTCCGTTTTCACAGCCAGCAAGGTCGCTTGCTCTGTTCAGCTCATTTCTTCAGGGAAAGCCACTGCCAGATTCACCTTCCCATACTTGATGGAGTTTATTATGAACAATAAATCAAATTGGATTTGATCTTTTAACCTAATCAAAATGAATAGAGGCGGCAAAATTTTCGAATTGGCAATATCCAGAGCTCTTGAATTTGTTTTTCTAACCATTCAAGTACAAGAATATTCGCTCAATCAATAACACTCATACTCGACCATTATTAAGTTAAAAGTAAAGAAGATTATAAAAGGGATGATGAACCGAGAGCATAAATGATAAAACCAGAGAATACGAATCCATGAGAGTACATTCCACATTCAAGTTGACAGTCACATAACTTGTTTCACAACAGCATAATCACATTTCATATCAACTAACTTTGAATTGGGATTCTATGATAGCTGCTTCAGGACAATGTGGGTTGTACTTGATCAAGGCAGGAAATGTGACAGTAAAATCAGTCGTGCAGTGTTCCCAGAATATCTTCATCTCGGTACAAGTGGTACCTGGAGTTTATAACCAATCAGTAGGTAATAATAGCACATAATTTACAGAAACGCAGAGAAGCAGGTCATCATAGGTAGGCGATAAACCAACAAGAGAAACAGGAAAGTAATACAGTCAGCACGAGATGCCTGATACCCTGGAAGGACATAGGAAATTGAAATGAGCAATTATAGTTCCTTAGGCCCTCAAAGCTTCATATTCATCGAATGTCACAAACTCACAATTAGCGAATCTAATCTAAATGCGCAAACCTTTTTTCAGATGGCCTAAACGTATTGCCTCTTCAGATTCACATTAGTATGTCTAACGCTCTTAGCCATTGTTTCGTTTCTAGTTATGGCCCATGGTAAGTTCACATTGGCTAAGAGAGTTAGGCCTACTAAGCACGCGAGAGCTCAAACACTAGTTCATCAACAATTTCAGGATCCGACGACGCATAATGTCGTAGGATGTGGAACTACTTGGACGATTGTGTAAAAAGGACCAAGGCTATTCATATTAGTCACCCAGCATGGAGAGTCTACTCTAGTGTGTACTCTTCAACTTGCCAAAAGTAGAGCCATGGTCAAGGACCAAGAAAAGATGTGAGGACATAATTTATGGTAACCACCCAAATAACGCCAAATACGTAAGAGATGGGACGTGATACTTCAGAGAGGAAGATCTAAGGGTCACACTCATCACGGACGAGTTCGAATGGCCGAAAGAGATTGCTAGAGCCCTAGAGTCCTTCCAATTACCCAAGACTCGCCCCCTACACATCCAACCCCTAATGAGGATTCCAAAAATGGGAAGGAAAAGGCACCAATGTAACTTGCTAACATGGACCAAGTAGCTCTCAACACCCATGAGTCTGAACCCGAGGAAGATCTAGCCGAGCAAAGCTTTAAGGATTGTTACCCCTTGGAGAACTCTAACCCCGAATCTAATGACATGGAAAGGAAAACGTGGGGACTCGCGAGCAACAAACAGAATAAAGTGGGAAAAAAGTTAACATGAGGAAGAAGATCACATAGAGGACGAGCTCCAATCACAGCATGTCTCATCCTCCCCGACCCACATAGAATTAGGGTGGGGTTGGACATGTTATGGTTCAAGCTTGTCTCTACAAGACCTTTCTCATGTTAATTATCTTCCTCAAACGTTTCCAATTTTCATGTGGTCAAATTCGAGGTCATAGTTCTTCAAGGGTTCTACAAAGTTTTCCTCAAATGGATCTTTAGGGGATCCTCGGGTTTAGACTTCATTGCTATATTGGCCGGGTGTATAGAGCTACTAGCTCCAAGGATAGCAGGGTACACGCACATCTTTCCCTTCTCATTTTTGGAATCCACCTAAGAGGTTTGGATAAATTAGGTAAACTCTAGACTCTAGCAATCTCTTCCTGCCATACCAACTCGTCCTCTATGAGTCTGGCCCTTTTAGAACTTCCTTAGTAATGTACAACGTGCCATCATTCACTAATTTGGCGTTATTTGATTGGCTATCACGAATATGTACTCGTATCTAACCTTTGGTTCTTGACCAACGTAAGAGTACGTAGTACACTCTCCACGCTATATGTATGAAATGAATAGCATTCATCCTCTTAGCCTAATTGTCCAAATAGTTCTACATCCTATGGCACTATTCCGCTATCTTCTCTTCATAGCCTATGGACACATCTGATGATGAGCTAGCATTTGAATTATCGCATGCGCACCAGGTCTAATGCTCTTAGCCAATATGAACTTACTATGGCCATAATTAAGAACTCGAAAGAAAACAATACTATCCACTAAGTTCAAGGCTCACTAAGCTCTTTATAACATACTAAAGAGTGAGTTAATTCTAAGGGATTAATTGTTGCTCCTCAAGAGATTTCCTTCATATTCAGTAACTTAAATGACACCAAAAAGAAAACACATAAGTCCCCTTTTATTCTTAAGGCCCAATGAGCAAGTGAAGAAGTAAAATTGAACTTGCTAAAGAGGAATGCAATATTGTAGAGGAAAACAGGAATAACCGTATAACAATCAATTACATATGGTGCAAAGAATGACTTATAGCATGCTTGCACATTCATACAGTCATTCAAGATTTGATGAGAGAAACAACCAATTCACACAACAACCAACTTCCAAACCAATTATTGAACAATATAAGGAAAATGGTAAACTCACTCTTTTTCACCAAGCTTCACTGAAGTCCCTCCATATTCTGGGAGAAGAACAGTGTCTCCTTCTTTCACAGCAACAGGAATATGCTGACCCAACTTATCACGAAGGCCGGGACCAACAGCAAGAACTTTCCCAGAGTTCAGCTGAAACAGCATTGCAATAACAGATCAATACCATAAACTTCACATAAATACACAACACCCACTAAAGCCCCTAAACGCCACAGATAACCAAACAAAGCCTACAAAAATGTAACCTTATATTGCCACTCACATTCTACAAAAATCTTAGAAAAGCCAATAACAACATCAATAACAGATATCTGATAGCAAAAGAACATTGACAACACAACTACATAACCCACATTCACTCCCAAATTTGCATGAAATCACATCATAAAACAGATGTATCCCCCATTATAATCAACAAACAGTTCAACCTTTATAACCCAATTGATTAGCAACAATATATTAATTCATAGTTGTCAACTATAAGGTCACAACTCCATCAATTTGTTGTCCCTTTACATCCAATCCCATCAAACCCATAACAAAGGTAACAAACCTGCCAAATTTCTACAATGATTGTTCCATCCAGTTAGAGCATCGTATATACCAACTTTAAAGGGGTGAATTTTTACGTTAAGAGGGGTGACTTTTAAAAGGTGATATTTTTGCCATTCACATCCCTCCTAAAAGTCACCCCTTTGAAACACAAATAGTCACCCCTAGATTAACACAATCAGCAACAAAACATACATCAAATCCAGAGAAGATATAAAAGAACATGCCTTTAAATTAAATCCAACAATTTCACAGTCCAATTAACCAAACTAACCCCACAACATTTTTCCAAATCTAAAAGTCACATTGATTCTACAATGATTCTTGTATCCACTTATTGTATCACATACACCAACATTAAAGGGATGACTTTTTACATTAACAGGGGTGACTTCAAAAATGTGTCCTTTGTTTAAGTAGCCCTTATGACACATAAAAAGTCACCCCCAAATCAACACAATCAGCAACAAAACATCAAACTGACCCATAAAGATCAGAACTTTACATCAACTTCACACATTCCACAATACCCATCAGTCAAACTAACCCAATAACAATTTTCCCAATCTAAAAACACAAAAATAATGGGTAAATCTCAAAAAAAAAAAAAAAAAAAAGGATAATTATAATACCTTATTACTGGATTCAGGGAGTAAAATCCCAGCAGTAGTTTTAGCAGGAGGAGTAATTTTCTCAATCAAAACCCTGTTTAACAATGGCATTAACCGTTTTGCTGCCATTTTTTTAGAGAGTTTTCACTAGGGTTTAAGCAAAATTGATTGATTAGAAAGAGAGGGTTTAACACATGGGGAAAGAAATATTGTAGAAGTTTCTAGATTGAGTTGATATGTTATATGGTTTATGCCTTACGGTTATGGCCCAAATTGGATTTAACATAAGGTTTTTATTGGGCTATTTTTTGTGTCTTTCTTGGATTGGGATTTGTATTTTGGTTTGGGCTTATTGCTTCTCAAGTTATCATAATTTGTCGAGTAGGTTTTCTGTAGACTTAGTTTATCGTATGAATTTTATAAGATGGTTCTTTTTTTTGTAGAGGTGACTATTAAAAATACTTTCCGACTTAATTTATCGTATGAATTTTTATGAGATAATTCTTATTTTTTTTTTAGATGTGACTATTAAAAATACTTACGGAAATGTGACTCATCCAGCTCTCGATGAATGATTTCCACTTGATATACACATACACTAAATATGTCGAAACAAAAATTAATGTCGGATTTGGATTGAGATATTCCATTCTAGTCATTAGGTTTGGGTTAGTATTTGCTATGTATAAGTATTGTAAGAGACTTTCATTTCAAATTTTTAGGACGTGAATTCCTTAGCTATAAGATACAACTTTATCATATTTGAAAAATTACCCCTAAAGATGATCTCGATAAGGTATGAGACTCATTATTAGATTTATGGATTACACTCATTTAGGCCCTATTCTTTTAGACTTATTTTCTATTCACTTTATTTTATTTTAGTTCAATTCAATTCAGTTCAGTTCCAAACTAAAACGTTAAGTGGTTATCAACTCCGAAATGTATTTACGATAATTCATATATCATTAGAAAGATATTGTCATGTACTTTCATTTAAGACCAAATTCGGGAGATTCCAGTAAGTTTAAATAGGTCAAATATCAATTGAAAAAAAATCAATTCAGTTTAGTTCAGTTTAGTTCAGTCCAAAATAACAAGACCTTAGTTAGCCGTAAACATGGAGAGAAGGATGAGGAATATATTGGGAAGTTTGATCGATTAGATGAATCCATGTAATGACAAGTACTAAGGTCATCCTTACAAAATGTGTTTTTTTTTTAACTATTAATCATCAATAAAACTACTCACCTTGTCCAAAAATTTGTTTTCGATAATTTGATCATTAACTAGTGACAAAGTATAGAGATTTGTAAGGTAATTAAAACTCATTTTAAAGATTCATCGTAGATAGCACTTTAAAAATGTTGCTTTCTTACAATTTTAATATTTATAAAATTGTTGATTTCATAGTCTAAGTTATTGTCGTGAACACAATAAAAAGACAAACAAAAAGAAAAAATTGGCAATTACATAATTTGAAAGTCGGACATAAGCTTTGTTCTTTTGGATTTTTTTTTTTCTAGGAGTTTTTCCATTAAGCTTCAAAAAGCCTCATTTAGCCACAATTAGCAACATTCAACCCTATTTAACCTCACAATATAATAATAACTTCTTCAAAAAGTTTCAAAAAAACCGCATTCAGCCACATTCAGCCCCCATCTAACCAGAATAATTCAAAGAGTCTAAAAGAACAGAGTAAGCATTGTTCTGAACTTGTGATATTATGCAAGGATCATTTGACTAGCGGATGGTTTAAGCCGGTTGATAGAGAAAAAGCTGAAGAAAATTTTGATCACTTGAATCAACCGATATACGACTTGACCGTGCCTAATTGATTATACTAATTACTACTTTTGATCAGCTTTCTTTCATGTCACTAGAGAAAATAATGAAGAACATCATACACACTCCAACTTTTGCTATTTTGACCACCCTTTTTCTCAGCTGCGTGAGAGGTACGGTACAGAAACATTGGTCATAGGGTGTGTTCAGTTCGTCTGCAATGAACTGAAAAAAACTGAAGTGAAATGAACTGAATGTTAGTCAAAATTATCACTAAAATGACCTGAACTGAACTGTATACACTACAGATGAACTGAATACAGTCATAGTAACACAATAATTTAATCATAGTAATTATCTCAACTAATGATATTTGAACGAGGGTGGTAATGGAAGAGCACAAGAACTAGCCTACTTGTGTTGCTTGAGGAAATGTGACAATACACCACTTTCAGCTTGATATCACATTTCAATCTATAACTAGGATATATATGTACAAGTAACGAGAAAATAGCTAGGTTGATATGACTTCCAAAAAAATAAAAAATAAAAAAGAAACAGTAGGTCTTGTGTGGGCATGGTCTACCGGGTATACCACAAAGAGTCACCCTCTTAGATGTAAAGAGTCACCTCTTAAATACAAAGATTTATCTCTTGACAGAGAGTTATCCACATATGCCAAAGATACACTCCTTAATATAGTCATTTTTTGAAACCAAAGAGTCAACCCTTACCACAAAGAGTCATCCCTCGTATCATAAGTATACATTGTAAACATAATTTATATAAGATTTTGTAAAATACTCCCTCCGTTTGTAAATCTCTTTCTTGTATTCCTTTTGGGACGTTTGTAAATCTTCTTCTTGTTTCCTTAATTGGAATATTTTTTTTGAGCAAACTACCCATACTACCCCTCTCTCATTACCCCACTTTTTCTCCCTTTTCTCTCTCACCTTTAGAA
>ONZA01019661.1:1269-11388 GCA_900322205.1 Kewa caespitosa
TTTTTCAGAGGAAACTCTGCCGAAATTTCTGAAAATTTATTTTAAATTATTTGAGAAAATTCGGGTTGTTACAACAAACATAATATGCATATATTTTGTTATTAGATGGGCACCTAAAATAGTGAAAAACATTCACAAGGTTCTTTTAAGGATGCAAAAAAGACAAACAAACAAGTGCATTAAAATTCGATCAAAAAATCAATTAATAATAAGCAGACTAACCAATAGGCTTAAACCTTATATATTATAGTCTCATTTTCTCATTTTTTTAATGTAGGACTTCTCCACTTTTAAGTATTATTTTATCACTAGGTTAGTAGGTTAATATTATAGGGAGCTTCCAAATAGAGTTGTAGACCTACCCTAATTCTCAACTGCATGGAGACGAGACCTCAGTGATGTGATTTTACTTCCAACACTAAATAGAGAAACATTCGGCATTGGTTCCATGCCATTGCAAACACTATTAACAACCAAAACCAACCACTTGCAAGCATTGTAACTAAGACCATGGACATGCATCATTGCAATGAACATCACATGGTGACAAAGCTTTACATCAACTACTTAAAGTTCACACGCTTATCCTACTAACTGCACATTACACTGAAAATTTTATCGCAATAGAAAGTTACTACGAAAGTGTACAAAAGTTAGTTATTGAAGTTATCAATTATATCAAATATACTCCTGTTATACTATTCCATCTAATAACTGGTCAGCGACTCAGCGGTGCTATAATATCTACAAAATAGAGTACCATGCTTGTCACCACAGAACTATGACCAGACTCAACTTTGCCCGTTCTCATCTTAACAATTATTGATAATATTTAGATTAATCTCAAATGTTATACATTCATTATAGGCTATAGCAAAGAAATATTGAACATTCTTTACATCCTTAAAATTAATTTAAATTTAAAATTTTTTATGTTTTAGTCCAAGACTTCAAACACACGAACATACCGTACTGGTCTACCTTTTGGTCATTTTCATGCGGTCCAGTCTTTAACATAGTACTTGTATTGATGAAGGCAGGTTGCAAATGCCATGTGAAAATGAAAACACACAGCCAAAATTGAGCAGCTCCTATCAACTTTTTGCACCACATCCTTAGTCCTTACAGTGGAAGCTGGAACGCATGGCGTAACTTTCATGTCAATGTCACAACTCCCATTCGCAATGCAGGAAGTCATCCGTCTTTTGAACTTGTATAAGCACAAAGGTAGTTCTTGGTTAAGAAAGACAAAAATGACAACGGAAGAAGAATGTAGAAAAATGATATCGCAAGACATCTCAAAATTGATCCCAAACATGGTTGCACAGTATGTGCCACTGCAACATTCAAGAAGCTTACAATGTGCCCGCATTCATACACAAGAATTTCTTGGTGTCATTCTATCGATCGATTTTTGTGTTATTTTGGCACATAGAAACATCATGAACTGAAGCATCCTCCGTTAAAAAGAAAAAGAAAAAGAAAAAAATCGCTTCAAACAAAACACGCGTTCTTTTCACAGTTTCCCCTTCTCTCTCTACCCTCGATTCCCACGCGAGCCACGCCCCACAGCCCACCGGCCACCGTCCGACCGCCGCTGTCCGAAACCTAGGCCAGGTACTTTCTTTCCCCTCTTTCTCCTTGTTGCTTTTACGCTTCCATTCCAGATTTTAATTAATTGTTTTACAATTTTAGGGTTTCGAATTTTTGTGAAAATTTGAACTAAATTGGTGTTTGAATGCTTGTCAATTGTTGAATTTGAGGTTTATAACATTGAAATTGGCAATTAGGTCAGAATTTCGTACTTGGTTATTGAAATTATTTGTTGACAAACTGTGAATTTGAGGTAAGACAATTTTACCTAACTTGAATCTCTAAATCAGATTGAACCCATGTATCAGTCAACGGAAAGTTATATGGAGGCGGTGGAAAATCCCTCGAGTTGGAGTCCGATGAAGTTCCCCTGCCAAGAGGAGGCATCCTCTGGTCTTGAACCAATAAAACCCTTAGAACCTTATGACTTGTTGTTCGATACTGACGAGAGCTACCTCATTCGCGGTGGTTCTATTAGTGATAGAGTATACAGTGAAGATCTTGATGGTAAGCCTCTTCTCATCATTGGCGTTATGCTTCCTATCTCTAATCGTGTGGAATGTTTCCTCAAAGACTTAAAGAGGATTTACGGTGCAATTTGCATCAAGGATCCAGCTTTGGTTGAGTTTGTGCTGGCTGTGGCCGCTCATCATGATTCTGAATCCCCTTTTGATGATGTTGATAAAGCTGATTTTTATAAATTCTTGTCTGCCTTTCCACCATTTCTTGCAATCCCCTTTGATGATCGTGATTTTCGTGTTCAGTCATATATAGCTCTTGAGTGTTTCCAATTTCCCGACTCTCCTCTCTTCGGTATTGTAGTTGATAAAGATCATAATTTTGAGCACTTTTATGCTTCTCACTTTGCCCGTTATGGATCTGATTGCTACCCCTTCACCTCTGAAAAGTTTGTTACTTTGGAGGAGGGTTTGAATGAAGATTTGAGCAAGTTGCAAGGTCGTGAGGCTTGTGATATGTCCTTGCAATCTCTTTTGTGCTGTGATGATTTGGACTTGGACTTGGGCTTAACCAAACCGGATGATACACATGTCCCTAATACCATTTCCAGACTTGGTGAAAATGTTGTGGGGTTGTATTTGTGTTCTGATGGGTCTCTCATGGAGAGACTTTTTGAGGTGTACCAAGCATGCAAGTCTGACCCTAAGAGGAGTAACTTTACCATTGTTCTCTTATATCAACCCTTCACTGCCAATGAGGACTTTGAGTTGTTTAGGCATCGCATCAACCAAAAAATGATTTTGCTCAGGATAAATGATTGGTTACTGTTGCCCTTTGAGGACCACCACATGGCTAGCCGCAAATTGTGGCGGTTGCACTTTTGTTTCTGTGGGGATAGGTTGTTCATGGTGGGCCCGAAGAACAAATATGTTGATCCAGATGCGGCAGCGATGGTAAGCACTTACCCTGCGTCGGCATTCCCCTTCACCAAGGAGCGCATTATGGATAACATTGTGCACATGATAAACATAACCCGTGAAGAAAACTTTTTTCCTGAAACCAAGCTATATAATGTTAAAGGTCAAGAGTTCAGTGTGAAAATGTTAGATGACAAGAAGATTGTTCTTCTTCACCTTAAAGATGATCTCCAGAAGGGCCCTAAATTGGACTTCAAGGATCATATCAATGATGACAATCTGTTCACATGGCTTATGCAAGCCAAGGAAGAAGATCCAGAAAACACAGAGGTTATTGTTGTTTGTTTAGGCGTGCAACCTGAATTCCGCTTTGAATCATTCCATCCTGAGTTGCCGTGGCTAGTAGCTCAGTGCAACGAAGATGATGCGGCATCTGTCCAAAAGATATTAAGAGCTGCCGGTGGCTTTTCTATGCCTACAGTTGTTGCATTTCTCAATGGGTGGATTATTTCACTATGTGCACAAAAGTATCTAGGATCTTCCGACGATGTTGCAGAGCGCCCAGTGTTGAAGGAGGTTAGAGATTGCTTGAATGCTCTTCATGACGACATGCATTCACCCTTGATTGGGAAGTTTTAATCATGTAATGGTTTATCATATTTTGTTGTTTGATGGCAGTGACATTGGTCTGTTTTGAGAATTGATGTGCTCATTTGGATTTTCAGTGTTCAGATACATTAAACTAATGCTTTATATTTTAATTTTGTTAGTTTCAAATTTTGTTGTATTCGTTTAGCATTTTGTTCTCTCTTGTGGTGCTTTATGTTGCTTGTGGCTGTGAGAATTTCTTATATGTCATAGTTACTTGAGAGTTGGATTTTTAGAGTTTCCTATTTCTGAAAAAAACCAATCTGGCAAATGAGCTTAAGGTGTTTCTCCAGAGGCATGTTTTGCCACTGGGGAAGGACTCGAAAACCGGGGCCTCTGTGAGACATTTTTTTGGGAAATCTATGGACATGTTGTCCAGTATATGAATTATAAGGTAAATGGTCAGTGCTTGATTCTGAAAGGTTGTGAGCCTTTGCCTTGGATAAGGTGCTTTGCTATGATGTTTTCTTCATTCACATTACTGATTGGTAGATGCCTAGTATGCTGTTGTATATGGGCCACTTAATATGACTTGGAAGATCAGTAGGTGGCATTGGATGCCAAAAATGGCGGATGACTCATGAACTATGGTTTTGGACAGAACTATGTTTTGCATAGTTTAAGATTACTGTTCTCTAGCTTACCTGTGAAGTGATTTCTTCAATTTTGTGCGGTTTTGTTGTTTGGGCTGACTTCAATACTTTGGGACTGAGGCTTGGTTGTTGTTATTGGGCTGAAATAGCACTAGTGCTGAATGTGTAAATTTGTCAGGAATTCAGGAAGGTCTCTTTGATGATGTATCAGCTATGTTTAGAATTTTATTTTGTTGGTCAAGATCATCAGGAGTATTGTACAACTACATGCCGTCTGATTCTACTTAACCATTTCAATATTAGAAATATTTTGTATACTTTGCCAAGAGTTTTGGAGGGTGGTGCTTTTCTGCATGGTGTAGGATCGAATTGAAGACAAGACATTTTGGCTAGAATCCCATTTCTCGGATTCCTTACCTTACCTTGGGTTCTAGAGAACATCTCAACAGAAAGTTGCCTATCCCATTGAAAAACGTGGTCAATCAGCAAGAAGGTTCTCAGTCGCCTTCACCACAAATATGTTCATTTACTCTTGGAGACAAAGAGAAGGATGAGTGCGCTCAGCATCTCTTGGATAAGCTGTTATTGAAAACTTGAAAATAGTGTATTGGACAGGCAATGAACTTAGGGCAGATAGCCGAACCTAACCAAAATAGAATTTTGGGAATAGGGAAGTTGAGAAACTGAAGACGACTATTAACTCTGAAGGCAGTAGCAGTAGTAGTCTAAGGATAGGTTTCTTAAATAGGAAATTATTTTATTAAGCTTTTGAGTTTTAATTCTCTAGAGGACTTCTTGTCCTCCAGCTTTGTAGTCATTGGTGATGATTTAATCATTTAATTAATGATTTTCTTATCAAAACAAAGAATCTCGCCCCTTTATATGAAAGGGAGTTTTGGACAAGTGGCCCATCATCTTTTTTTCCACGGGAGCTATCATTGCCATTCAGGAAAAAATATATCCTATTGCAGTGTGACGAGATCTTAAGTTGGCCTTGCGTTAGTACAATCGGTCTGATGCTGTGGCTACCCCTGCATACTATTTATGTTTACCATAGGTAGATCATAACTTAATCGAGGGTTTGAAATGATTGTCAGTGAGTGGTATTGATGGTGGTGTTCAGGTGAAAACTAATCAGCTGTTAGGTGCGCTGGTTTGTTTTCAATGGATTATTGGTTTATAACTAACAAGCTCTGCGCTGATTCTTTCTGGGCTTCTTTGTTGCTTCGAGTGTGATGATCCAGTGGCTGTGGATGCGTAGTGAGCTCCACCATTGGTTGGTTCAGTGACCAGCTGTGTGTTGTAATGTATGTGCTTTTGCTACCACCATGGCTTACCACTCTGGCAAGACATCTTGCTTGTCTACTTCTTTGAGAGAAAATATATTTATGAGTATATTTCTTGCCATATTATCTTCACTCTTCAGGCCATACATATACACGTTTACTTGGAATTATGCTGTCACTTGGCATATTTAGTGATTTTAGAAGCACCTTGATGCTTTACTCTCGTAGTTCGGTTAATTAGGCATTTGTTTTGCAGCAGAGCTTTTCGCTGCTTGCAAGCTGAAGTTGATGGTAAGAGGTTTGTTTTCGTTCTCGGTTGTGATCTTTTCGTAACTACAGTGATACGTGCTGGGGATTACCTCCTCCTGATAACCTTTTTGACAAAAAAACATCTCTTTCACGCTCCGAAGAAGCATGTGTGGTTATTGAGTTCATGTGTCTTAAATCGAGTGTTACGAGTGCAGAGTTTGGCTGACATTTGGCGGTAACACTGGCGCATAGTTGCATACATAGATTAGCTAGGGTTCTTAAAAATAAGTCTAAAAGAAGGTGAAAAGACAGAGACTTTCCAATGCTTGAAGCCTAAGCTGCTTTGGTTTTCAACACTTGGTAAGGTGCTTTTAAGTGATTTCCTTATGATGGAGTATGTAGGGTTTTGGCATGAAAAGTCTTGATTGTATTTCACCCAACTGATTACAATATATACACCAAGGAAAAAGACTCCTATAGGAAACAAACTCTAACTAGGAGACTAGAGAATTCCAAGGAAACCTAATATTCACGAAGATATATACAGCAATACATTTCCTCATACTCCCCCTCAAAATATATTTCCTTATGTTTCGTTATAAGACTTGTATATTCACAAAGGTAGGCCTCGAAAGGAGCATCACAACAATGCATCAGAAAGAAAAGCTTCAAAAAGAAAAGCTATAAAGTACCTCAAATGTTATTCGGTACGAAGCTTCTCTTTTATGATTTATTCTTCCTCAATTGAACTCCCTTTTCCAGTTTTCACGACATCAACTTTCTCATAAGTTTTGTTGAACTTCTCCGTTGTCAAAGACTTGATTTTCCAGTAGGCTTTTCTTTGGCTAAAGACTTGATTCTGCAGTAGGCTTCTCTTCCAGCAGTTGGTTGTGTACACTTAGCCTTGAGTGTGCTGACTGCAGACAGATATAGTCAATGTTGGACATGATAAGGCATAGGAAATTAGGAATTGTATAATGTAGACAAGTCTATGTTCTCTGTTAAACAACATAAAGACAATGATAGACTAATACAAGGTGCGTGGGTATGTGCTTTTAGGCTTGTCTCATAACACGGTTGATTGAGTTTATGACTTCGACGAAGTTCATAGTATGAGATTTGAACAAAAAATTTAAGGCAAGCCCATGCTGAATTGCTGAGCAAACCATTGTTGTAAATAAGTTTCGGATACTCAATAGAAGCTAAGAACTACTTTATGGTCTTTAGCCTAATGGGTTTTGGTGCCTCTAATGCACATGATATGGCATGTTTTATACAGGAACTGGACTTAGATGATGAATATTATCCTTCAGAATCCAGCCTGAGGACTCATCCACGGAAGAGTACCAAGTGTCAGACAGTGGTTGAGATGGTGACATTGGTTGTTGGTCTTTTACAGTTTGGCCTGGGGCAATGAACTGCTGTAAAAAGAACTTTCCTCTCGTCTTCAACCCGTTCTCCTACTGATATTCGGGTAATGCATACGCCTCTTTTAACCACCATAAAACAAAAGTACACAACTAGAATGCCTCACTTGCATTGCCGGAGGCTGTATTAGAACGTGTAAGGCAACTTGCACAGAGTGATGCCAATAGACAGAAGGGAAGAGGCCGCCGTAAGGTGCTTCCATTGCCTGAGTAGGGACTGTACTGTACTGAAAACAGCATGTTTTCTGTAGTTGCATTGGAAGAGAGGCTTCCTTTAACCGTAGAGATGAGTGGATTTCACACATACAATTGAATTGTGGGCTAAGGAAGGCTTTTGTGTTCTCCCTGAAGGTTGCCTTGTTCTGGCCATGCACATAGAAAAGAAATGTACTCCAAATTCTTCAACTAAGAAAATAACGTTATGTTTTTTTATCAGCTGGCAGATGCCTCAAAATTTTCATGTAAATTTTTTTGAAGTCAGCTGCAGTATCAATGCTTGGCCTCCTTGAGGGGAGTTACCAATGGTTGCTGATTTTACCATCCCCCCTCCCCTGTCTCACTCTGTGTCTCTCCCTACCCGCCGTGAGGCTTGTGCCCTTCCCCTTTTTTCATTCCCATTGTCGGCCTTCCAATCCCGTCCTTCCACCTTGGAATGGTGCTTCGCTTATCAACATGAAGCAACAAAAAAAAAATAAAAATAAAAAATCAATGTCCTCATCTTGTAAAGCTAATAATTAGGGGGTTTGATTGGTTTGATTCCTCGTTGCGTAGGGATGTCAAAATAAGTAATCCTCTCTACCTTGAGCCAGTTGGCCTAGGTTGGATGAATGTTCCATATCGAAAGAAATTGCGTCTATAGACACTTGAATGACCTCAAAAGTATTGAACTGCCATGGCAACATCAATCTCATAGTTGGTTCAATGTTTGAGTTGAAACTGATAAATCACATTGATACAATAAAATTTATTTGGATGCATTAACTTTAGCACAGATGAAGGGAAGGTAAATGTTATACATTTTGAGCAACGCCACCTTGGGTGGCAAAATTTGGGTAACAAGACAATTGGCCAAGAGTTTATCAATCCAAGCAAATAAGGCAGGGTACTTTTCCCTGGTGAGTAGCTCCTTGCCAACAGCTTCTTGTAAGGCCGGTTGCCAATAACCTGTCACGGTGGCCACTATATCCAAGTATCCGATTTCAGTTCCGTTTCCTCCCAAGATTGAGAATTTCTCTTCATTGATCTCATTTTCTAGGACTTTGAGCAGTTCATGCGCTTCTTCCTGTGCCTTTTGTCTCTTCATTTCTTCTTCAACTAGTATTGCATTTCGTATTGCAGGCGTTAACTGGAAGACAAACACAATATTTCATGATCATCAACACAACTTTTATAACATGATAAATATATGATAATATGTTACATTTTTCATCAATGGAGAATCGAACCCGCATCTCACGAGCTCCTAACCCACCTACAAAGAGAATTTGGTTTTTGACACAGTCGCGAGATGCGGATTCGATTCTCATTCCCCACAAAGGGGAGCTCCTTACCCACCTAGGGCTATAAATAAAAGTGTAGCATGATAAGTGTGATAATATCATATGTTACCTTTTCATCAATGAACTTGGCCCAAAAACGAGCTTGAACTCTATCATAAGGGTCATTAGGGAGGAGGGGGTTATCTGGCCAAGTCTCATCAATGTACTCTAGGATGGCCAGGGACTCAGCAACAGGCTTACCATCATGCACCAGCACTGGAATTTTCTTATGAACAGGGTTGTACTTAAACAGCTCCTCACTTTTGTTTAACAGGTCTTCCTCCAATAGTTGATACGCAACCCCTTTTATTTTTAATGCCATTTCTACTCTCATGCTGTATGGACTAGTTCGTAGCCCTATCACCTTCACCTCTCCCATTTTCTTAATCAACTTTTGGGCGGTGCACTTGGAGTACTTGTAGCGTGAATGTGTGATATTGTCAATTACTATCAATCAACATGAATCGTCCCCTATAGCTCTATAGGCAACAGTTGGTATGAACATAATCTAGGTTGTATATAATTAGTAATCAATCCAAGGTTTGAATTAGGTAACAAATCAGGCACTAAAATAGGAAACCACTATTTAAACCTAAATAAATAAATAAATAGGGAACAACTATTAACAAAATAGACAATCCTTTTTTAGATAGAAAAGAAAAAATCACTAAACAAGACATTAGCTTAGGTCATATAGGTATTGTGTTAGGTGGGTGGTGTTGAAACTTAACAGTGGTACTATTATAGGCCCAGTTCTATACAATGTACTAATCATGTAGTGTATGTGTACTTCAACATGCCACATAAGCCAAAGTAACCACTAAGCTAATTTTGGTAAACAAGTAGCTAACCAACACTTCTTAATTGCTGGATAGCCAATGGGCTTTTCTCCCTGTCTAGCTTAAAAAGGAGCAAATCTTGACTAAGCACAAATCTTGACACATCGTATGCAAAATAACTATCTGAATGAATAATGATCTTGGCTGCTTGTACGAGTATATGTTTAAATTTGGGATCCTTGCTGATATGAATTTGTGATGTTGCTGGACTCCTTGCCGTTATCTCCATGATAATCAAGCTACGAATGTTTAATCTTGTCCATCTCCTTTGCAGTGTCCACTATTAAGCATTAGTTACTGTCCTGCATCAGTATTCCGTTGTGATCAAGCTCTTTATCCACTATTGGAAATCAGTGTAACTGGCATTTCGCTATAATATGTCAGTGAGTTGGTCTCTCTTGTAGTATTTTTGATAGCCTGTGTTTCTTCTCCATTAGTTGCCTAGCCATCTAGCAGCTAATCCCACTGTAGAAGTTTTAAAGAATTAAGCGTTCAGCCATTTTTTCCCTCTGGGATCCTTATATGTAGGACTCTGAATAAACTCTGTAGATAAAACTAAGGTCCCAAGAC
>ONZA01019665.1:851-15276 GCA_900322205.1 Kewa caespitosa
ACCCCCATAAACACACCTCATTGTCGCGGGGGTACGCGTGCCTTATTTCAACTTCTTCCCTCTCTCCCCTTGCCTGTGACGGCGGGAGGGTGTGGCCCCTATAGAAAGGCAATTCGTCTGCCACTGTGGGAGGCCGACCTCAAGGCGTTGGAGTTCTTCAAGCAGGAGGGGACATATGCTACGCCTCAAAGTAATAAACCCGTGAAGCGTCCGATTTGGTGGAAGCCGTCGTCGGACTAGTTGATAAAACAGCTGCTTCATGACCTACATGGGGCTCATGAGGGGTGATGCTGGTACATATCTTAACCTCGGATCCCCACCCCGTTTAAATTGATTTGTTATGTGCTAAATTTTATCTTGCATCTGCTTCCGAGGACAAGTTGATGGAGAAGGGCAACGTCGGCAAAGATTTGATAGGAAAGTCGGCTCTGGTAGAGTCAAAGGCTACGATGGATCGCCAACTTCAGCTCGACCTGGCCGCAAAGAAGGTAAAATGACATTGTTTGCTTTTTTGTTCGTAAAATTGCCATCATTTTTCTAACTTCTCTTTTTCAGCGTGCTGGGGCTTCTTCTTCCAGCGTGAGGGCTAGACCGACTCCAAGAGTTATTTCTATGCCTAAGAGGTCGACTACCCTACCGTCGTTGTGGAGGGTAAAAGTGGCAACTTTGGTTCCAATCACAACCGCCATCGATCCCATGAATCAGTGGGAACACGCCGTGGCTGGCGTCGACAATATAAGGGTCAACCACCGTGGTGTTCTGGAGGAGGTTACATCACTTCCAAAGATGAAAAGTCGCGCTGATGGGACTGTTTCTTCAGGGCCTCACCCTGAGAAGTCATCAAAGAAGAGGAAAGGGAAAGAGCCCATGGACGAGAACGTCACAGTGTCCACGCCGGTGGATTCTCCCGGTCGAGATGTGGCGCCCGACCCGATCGCCTTCAAACCCTGCTTCACGACGGCCAACGGTGACCGTCTCGCACTTGTGGAGGCCGAGATGGATCAGCTCATCTTGGAGTTTGATCTTAGCTGCCTTTAGAAGAACCCTGCTTGGGCCCGTCATGAATTTCTTAGGTTGGCGTACAAGATGAGCAATTTTCTCATTTCCCTCGACGTCATCATCTTATGTGCTTTTACTCCTCTTACTTGGCTTAGTTTCATATTTTCACCACTACTTGACAGCCTTATACTTCATCCTCATCATGCAACAACTAGCCCAAAACATCGACGAGATGACGAAGTCGTTGGACCAGATCCAGGGTAAGGCGAAGAAGGGGGTCAATGCTGAGGTTCAGAAGGCGACATCGTCGCTGACCACCAAGCACACCAAGGTGAAAAAGGCTCTGGAGGGCAAGATCACTGAGCTAGACCAAGCTTTGGCCAAAGTTGGGGAGCTGGAGCTAAAGTTGGCGACCAGGGACGCCGACGTCGCTGAGCTGCAGCAGCATCTTCAGAATCAGTCGGCCGAGTTCAAGGAGATTTGGGTCAGGCGATTAGGATGTCCTTGACTCTGAGGACGCCTACGGCGCCATTATGATCGAGGCGGATGTTCTACGGAAGCTTGAGGATGCTCGGGGGGCAGCCCGAAGGAGTTTGCAGATCTTCTTGACTACGACCCTTTCGAGGACTTCAAGCCTATGACCAGCGAGGTTGTGGCGGATGAGCAGGTGGACGGTTGAAGACTTCATTCTATTTTTCTTTTTGGCCTACGAGCCCATTTTTATCTGACTTCAAATGATGCCTTCATGGCGCTTTTGTAATATTTCTGACGTCATATTTTGTCGCAATTTTCATCTTGTCATATCATTGTTGATTGCCTTAGTTATGCCATTTTTGTGTGACATTGTTTGTCTAATCCCTTGCCCTTATTAGGGGAAGCAACATAGAATTTGAAGTAGATGCCCCCAATTCGTTGTTGACTTCTAGGATGGCGAGGGTGGGAGATCGAAATAGCTAGTTACATGACGAATTTGTACCAGCTTGGTTATTTTCATGAATAATTAATTTGGTAAAATCCGTGATGAATTAACAATAACACCAAGCGAGGTGAGATTAGTTGTAATAGATATTATTCTTGGCTGTTGAAGGGAGCCAACCCCAGGTGGTCCCATGGTGAACTTCTGCCAGGTTGGTTGTTTGGGGGAATTGATCCCGCAAACAATCCATTACATCGACTCCAGGATGAGTCCAACAAAAGAAACATAAGCCTTAGCCCCATGACGGACTTATTTTATTGCACGACTCTAAGGAGGTCGACTCCATTCTAACTTTCAGGTCGAGTTAGAGTTTTCGACTACGGTTCCAGGGTGAGCTCGTTTACCATGATCTCGAGGTGCATGAGGTCGTAACTTCTCCATGATGAGAACATCAAATGTAGAATTTTTTGAGATTGTTGATGTTCCATGTCCTCTCAATTTTTCTCCTCGTCAGGTCTTCCAACCGGTATATCCCAGGTCGTACAACTTCCGTGATGATGTAAGGAGCTTCCCAGTTTGGAGTGAGATTTCCGTCCTCATTCATTCATCCAGTGGACTCCATCTTTATGTTGATGAGGTCGCCAACACGGAAATTATTTGCTTTCACCCCTTGGTTATATGCCTTGGCCATGCATTATTTGTACACAACCATGCGGAGTAATGCATCACCACAACTTCTAGGAGAAGGTCCAGGTTAAGCCGAAGTCGCTGGTCGTTTCCTACCTCGCTGAAGCCTTTGACCCGTGGGCTCTCTGGAGCCAGGTCGATTGGGGGTACGGCGTCACTGCCATAGACAAAAATGAAGGGGCTCTCTCCCATCACTGCTTTCTCTGTGGTTCGAAGTGACCACCCTACTTCATAGAGTTTGTAAGCCCACAAACCCTTTGCCCCATCAAGCTTCCTTTTTAATCCATTGACAATGGTTTTTTGGTAGATTCCACCTGGCCGTTGGATTGAGGCCTTGCCACTGTGGTGAAATGAGCTTGTGTCCCCAGCTCAGCTAACCATCCTGTGATCTGGGGAGTGTCGAACTGACGCCCATTGTCGAATACAATGCCCCTGGGTGTGCCAAAGCGGGATAAGATATTATCCTTGATGAACTTCTTCACTTCGGCCACTGATATACTGTAGATTGGCTTTGCTTCGACCCACTTGGTAAAGTAATCCACAGCTACAATGCAAAATTTTACCTGGCCGGGGGCCAATGGAAGTGGTCCCAATATGTCCATCCCCCAAAGGCTAAAGGGCAGAGGTTCCAAGATCGGGTGAGCTCAGTGGAAGGCAGTCTTTGCACTAGGGAATGATACTGGCACTTAGTGCATATTTTTACCAGGTGGGTGACATCTTTCGAGATGGTGGGCCAATAGAATCTGACCCGGATGACGTTGGACATGAGAGCGCGTCCGCCATGGTGGGCTCCAAAAATGCCTTCATGGAGATTGATTAGAATTTGTCTCCCTTGGGTTCGGGAAACACACTTCAAGAGGGGTGAGGAATATGACAACTTCAGGAGTTCCCCGTCTCTGTAAATAAACCAATGAGACCTTTCTTGCAGTCGTCTCGCTTCTTTCTCATCATCCGACAGTAAACCATCTCTCCACCACGCCATCAACGGAGTTATCCAGTCGTCCCTTCGGTCGAGGATCGTGATTTCTTTTGCCGGCTGAGTTTTGATGCTTCTCTCATTTAGTTCTTCCCAGGTTTCTGGGGAATCCTGAGATAGCCAAACTAGACAGGCGTGCTAGTGTGTCAGCGTGATGATTCTCAGATCGGGGAACGTGCATCATGTTCACCTCTTCAAACTTGATCAATTCGGCCTTTACCCTCTTAAGGTAGGCTTTCATACTTCCCTCTCGTGCCTCGTACTCGCCAGTGATTTGAGATACTATGAGCTGAGAGTCCATTTTAACTTCGACCCTTCTTGTCCTAGCAGATTTGGCTAACTACAACCCCGCCAAGAGCGCTTCGTATAGAGCCTCATTGTCAGACGCTTGAAACTTGAATATGATGGCGTACTCAAACAGGTCTCCTTTAGGCGACATCATCATGGCGCTGGCCCCGCTTCCAACCTTGCAAGAAGATCCATTGAAGGACAGTTTTCCCTCCAATGGAGGGGTTGTTTGGATGGGGTCATCATTTCTGCCACGAATTCGACCAGTGCTTGGCCCTTGATGGCACTTCTGGGATTGTATGTGATGTCATAGTCAGTTAATTCGTGGACCCATATCTACAATCGGCCCACAGATTCAAATTAGCCCAAAATCTTCTTTAAGGGCTAGTTGGTCAGAACGGTTATTGGGTGCAAGGATAAATAAGGCCTCATTTTACGAGAGGTGATCACCATACTTAGGGTAAACTTCTCTGGCGTGGATTACCTGAACTCGGTGCCAGTTTGGGCGTGACTGGTGAAGTGTACTAGAGTCTGGACCTTGTCATGTTCACCAAGGGCTCATCAGGTGCAGGGGATGATATCCTAGGAATTTGGCCAAGGTAATTCTTTAAACTTTCAAATACCTCTTCCGCTGCCAGCCCTCAACTGAATTTTGCTCCTTTCCTGAGCGTGGCAAAGAACGGTGTGCACTTGTCCGCTGACCCGGAGACGAAGCGGTTGAAAGCTGCGATACACTCGGTCAGCTTCTAGATGTCCTTGACGCAATGCGGTGATTGCATTTCGAGGTTTGCTTGCACCATTTTGGGGTTGGCATCGATCCCTCTGTGGTTTACCACAAAACCCAAGCATTTTCCACCTCGGACGCCAAAGACACATTTCTTGGTGTTCATCTTCATCTTGTAACCCCTCAATGTCTCGAACGTTTCTCTTAGGTCTGTAGCATGATCACTTGCCAATCAGCTCTTGCTGATGAGATCATCGACATAAGCTTCCAGATTTTGGCCTATCTGACGTCGGAAAACCTTCCGTACTAACCTCTGGAATGTTGCCCCAGTGTTATTCAGCCGAAACGGCATCATGGTGTAGCAGGAGACCCCATCGTCATTGATGAAGGCGGTAGAAATTTTATCTTTCTTCCTCATGAAGACCTGGTGGTAGCAAAAGAAAGCATTCATGAAGCTCAACAGCTCATGGCCCATTGTGGAGTCGACAAGCTGGTCTATCCGAGGTAGAGGTAAATCATCTTTTTTTGCATGCCTTGTTGAGGTTGGTGTAGTCGACACACATCCTCCAAGACCCATTGTGATTTTTGACTAGCACAACGTTGGTGAGCCACATCGGATACATACACTCCTAGACAAAGCCCGCCTCAAGTAGTTTCTTCACCACGTGCGGCAGAGTTACTTGGTCCTGCCTCTTCTTTCTTCGCTTTTTTTAGCTTGGGCTCCTTCACCTCGTCCATGATGACGAGCTTATGCTCCCCATCCACGGTGATGGGGTCGGCTGCTCCGCTCAAGGTAGCGGAGGGCTTGCTTAGACATTAGATGTAACACTGCCGAGCTGACTTCTGATTACCCAAAAGCTTTCCCACCTCTTTGTCATCATTGTAGTACTTGATGGTTAGTATTGACATCATTACATTTGCGTTGATGGCGGTGAGGGTGGGTCATCCTATTATGATGTTGTAGGACATGGGAATATAGACCACTAGGAACTCAGCAATGAGGTGACATGCAAAGTTCTTCGATCCTAGTCGGACTGGTAGTTGTACTGACCCGATGGGGTATACTTCATTCCCTCCGAATCCGAACACAAGATAGCTTAATGGCACAAGTTTCTTAATATTGTATCCCAACTTGGTTAAGCATTATGACGTGATGACATCGACAGAGCTTCTGGTGTCTAGTAAGGTTCTTTTAACAAAGGTATTGGATACCTTGATTTCGACAACTAGCGGGTCGTTGTGAGGGTACTGCAGCTCCCTCACGTTGGACTCGTCGAACATGATGACCTTCCCAAATTTAAGGGCCTTCTCGACTAGCATGGTCTTGCCGAGAGATCGGAGGTGTGCCTTTCTGGCCTTCGACGTCACTCCTCCACAAGCGGAGCCATCAAATATAACCGAGACCACTTTGTGTGTTGTGGCCTCGGAGTCGGACGAGTTGTCTAAGCTGCTTGCCCCCCTGGCTCTACGACGTGGAGGTGCAGTATTTATCTTTGAGGAAAGAAATGATCTTTCCTTCCTTGGCCACTTTCGCAAGTGTCTCATCAACTCGCGGCAATACCAGGTTGAGTGTCCATTATCGCGATGGTAGTGGAAAAAGTATTAACCCACCGCGTCGGCTTCTCTCATCGGGTTGGCCTTTGGGAGGAGGTTTTGGTCCATCTTAGCAATGACGACCTCTTGATTACAGTTCAGAGTTTTATTCACCTCGGGACTTTCAGGGGCTTTGTATGGAGGTTTGCCCCTGCCATCCCGTCCTCCGCCTCGTCCTCCACCTCGGCCACCTCGGTTGCCTTTGAAATGTGGCATATCCAAATTCACCATCTTGAGGCGACGCCGGTCTTATCATTCATGATAAGGTGGATTGCCTTTACTTGGAGCCTCCCTTTGCTACCGTAGACAAGGTTGCAGTTGGAGAGCTCCCAGGACGCTATTATCTGCATAGCGATATCCCGGGCTTCATTGAAGACAATGTCTGGAATGCTTTTCTTCCTCCGGTTCAGTTCAATCTTGATCTTGGTCCCATCTAGTAGACCGTTGGTAAATGCACAACATGCAACTTTTTGCTCCAGGTTCTCGATCTCTAGACATTGATCAGTGAACCTCTGGACTCACTTTTTGGCGTGCTCATCGTGCCATTGTTTTACTTTGAGCAAGTACACGACAGTTTTGCTTTCTCGCTCTTTAGCCATGAAATGGCTGCTGAAGAGGTTAGGGAGCTGCTTGAAGCAATAAATGCTTCCCCGAGCGAGAGAGTTGAGCATTTTGAGGGCCAGGCCCTCCAAAGTGCCAACAAAGAAATGACACAGCACAACCTCAATTTGGTTGTGTGCCATCATGGAGGCGTCGTCCTCCATGAGGTGTTCGGTCGACGGGGTCGTGCCGTTGTACTTCTTCATATTACTGAGCTTGACGTCTTGGGGAATCGGCTGACTCATGATGGTGTCGGCGAAAGGAGACTGCATGGTCAGTCCCGTCTATACACCTGTGGTGGTGTACTCCGGCAATTTGCCCAGCCGAGATGGGAAGTATGGATTAAAGACAATTCCTCCAAGATGCCATTCTTCGTCTTTTTAGCGTATGAACTGACGAAGGTCAGGAGGCAGCTCCCCCATTTGGACCGTGTCAGTTCATTTACGGCTATTCAGGAAATTTCGTAGGTTGACGTTTGCACGCTTCGTATCGTAGGAGTGGTGCTTTCTAGAATTTTCAGGCTTCTTCCCCCTAGAGGCATGAGCATCAGGGGGAAGGTTGACTTGAGGTCGGGGGCCGACGTTCACAGAGTGACTTGAACTTTCACGACTTGAGATGCTAAAGGGCCGAGATTGCATGACTTGGGTAGAGGTGGACCCTAATGGCACCAGGCTAGGCTTTTGCATCCTTCCCATCTTTAACAGGGCTTTCAGTTTGGTGTGTATTTTAGCAAGTGCCTTATGTTTGATATGACGAATAAGTTGTTCGAGATCTACGCCACCGGCATCACCCTGTGGTGTGGCGGCGTGGGATTCAGTGTGGTCATTCTGAGAAGACATGGTTGTTCTTAGTAGTGAAGGTGTAGGAATGTGTTTATTACTCCTCAATCTTATACATAATCGTCTCACTCCCCACAGACGGCGCAGAATGATGCAGGGTTTTTTCCGTAGTAAGCCCTCAAAACGTCAAAGGGGTATTGTATCGGATTGAAGAGGTGAGAACTGATGAGTTGAGTTCGGACTGTCACATCGTCAATCTGCAAGAAGTATCAAACATGAACTGCCCCCAGGATGGTTCCGGGGAACTATCCTCTGATGCTTAAGTTAGTACGTGATTACTGAAAGTGCGGTGACAGGCCGGAATGAGAAGGCAAGAGGGCACTATTTTCTCCGAGGTCAACAGAATAGTGTCTTGCACAAATGATCAGGGAATGAGTGTGTACCTTTTTCCGAAAAGTCCAAGGGTCCTTTATATAGGGTCCTTGGGAAATGTGAGGCCAATTGGGGCATGACACGTCATCCCTAAAGAGCGTGGATCAAGGAAGATCCGGGCATTGGGCCTCCAGGCTTGGGCCCAATCAATCAGTGTGAGGACAGGTCCATGGCGACCTAACGTCTCATGTCGGTCGCCTCTCATGCCGAGGTCGGACGATATCGTGACAACGTCAGGGTGTGTGACGTCAAAATAGGCTCAGCAACTTGAATACCCCAAGATCCTTCATATGAAACAACTCAATAAGATATGCTTTGAAGGTAGCCTAAAGAGATGAACCATTCCTTGCAACAATCAGATCATCCACATACACAAGGGTTGTCATCTCACCTGGACCACTTCGATACGAGAAAAGGGTGTAATCGGCATGGGACTGAACAAATACATATGCATTAAGAGCACTAGATAGCTTCGCAAACTGATTCCTTAGTGCTTGTCGTAACCCATTACAAAGACTTGCGAAGCCTACACACTTTCCCTGCATGCGGAGACCCAAAACCAGGTGGAAAATGCATGTAAACCTCTTTGTCAAGATCTCCATGAAGAAAGGCATTAAGCACATCCATTTGGTGAACTTCCCAATTCCAAGCGGCTGCAACAGAAAAAAATGTACAAATAGTGACAATTTTAGCCACTGGCGTGAATGTTTCATTGTAGTCCACACCTTCGACTTGATCATTGCCAAATATGACGAGTCATGCTTTGAATCTCTCAACAGTGCCACTGGAATTGAACTTGATCTTATAAACCCATTTGCAACTGAGCGCCTTTTTACCTCTAGGAAGAGTCTCAACCTTTCATGTTTTATTTCGTTCTAGAGCTTCAATTTCCTTGGACATAGCCTCACGCCAACGCAGATCATGTATTGCATCTTTTAATCGCTTTGGTTCAGTTTCAACTGTAATAGCTACAAGAAAATTCTTGTGGCGGGGAAATTTTTTGGCAAAAGTGACATAATTAGCTATGGGATAGGGCATACCTGAAGACGCTGTTAGTGTAGATTAGACGGGGGTGGGGTCTATACAATAAAATCATGTAAACAACAAAGTCACACAGGCGGAGCTGCATCACTTCTCCTACTAACTTCCGATGCCGGGACTAAAGACGGCACAACGTTGACCTCAAACACAGATCTTTCCTATTCACTTTCTGAACAAGGAGCATCTAGCAGGGTGATAGACCTACAAGCATTCTAGTCTGCAAACCCAACCGGGTCAGAAGCAGCAAGTAAACCACCCGGCTGGGTGGGAACACCTGAATCTTCATACGAAGCAGACCTGACGGTGTCTAAAATAGGAGCAAAGTCAGCCGGCTATGTAGTTGCATAAGGTTGTGCCTCTGGAGTCAACTTCGATTTCTTGGGATGGGTTGGAGCGGAAGCAACATTATCATAAACAATGAAGGGGGGCGTTCTTATCTCAAAATCATCAATATCAACTAAATCAACAAGAGCATAAGGAGATTCGTCCTTAAAGAATTCCACATCACGTGACACAAAAAAACCATTTTTGATCAATGTCGTAGAGTATCCAATCCTTTTGTGTATAAGATTAGCGGAGGAACACACACTTAACACTTCGCGGCCAAATTTATCTCAATCCCTCCCCTTATAATGCGCGTAACACAAACACCCAAACATTTTTATAGAAAGGTACGAGGGCTCATTCCCAAACAAGATCTCATGAGAACTTATCCCATCATTATGCTTGGACAGTGTACGATTAATAAGATAGGCTGCACGAAGAATACACTCACCCCAAAAACATGACGGGAAGGGTAGCTTGAAAACGTAGGGCACACGCTACGTTCAAAATGTGACTATGTTTCCGTTCCACATGACCATTTTGTTTAGGTGTACCGACACATAAAGTTTGTAACAATATTCCTTGCTAAGAGAAAACGGTTTCAACGGTTGAAACTTCGTTCCATTATCACTGAGAACCACTCTAACAATAGCATGAAATTGTGTTTGCGCCACGGCACAAAAAACGACGAATAAGATGAGGAACCTCAGTTTTAGCAGTCATCAAAAATACCCATACAGCACGTGTAATATCCTCAACAACAGTGAAGAAATAATGTGCTATTCATGTAGAAGCAGTGCTAAAAGGGTGTCATACATCACAATGAATCAAAGAAAACGGTTCAACAACTCTATTAATATTTAATGGAAAAGTAGTATGAGTTTGTTTTGGCTAGGAAACACACATCACAAGTTTTATCATCAAAAACTAGTCTATCACTACTACCAACACATAGAAGTAACTTAATCGCTTCAAAATATGGATGCCCCATGCGGTTGTGCCACAACGTCAAAGAATTCATATTCGTCACCCGTTGAACATGACCCTGCATGACACCCGAAAGTAATAGACGCCCTCACGTTGTTCACCCACACCAATCCGGGTCTTCAAAGTGTGGTCCTGTATCACACATAGGCTATGACAAAATGTCACAACATAGCTCTTATTGTTAATAAGGCGGGCAACAGAAATCAAATACAATTCAATTTTGGAACAAGCAGCACATTGTGTAACTGAAGATCACCACCCAAGTTTATTGTGCCCTCTTGAGCGGCAATCGTTGTGCCACAATTAGCCAACCCAACAGACAATGTTTCAACATCTACCAAATCAGTCAAGTAATTCCTCTTCCCTCTCATGTGTCGGGAGGCCCCCAAATCAATAAGCCACTTTCCCGAAAGCTTGACAGTAACACCCACGGATTTGTGCTCCTGAATGATGGCGGTTAGTGCGGCCCAATCGTCACCCAAGAGGTTAGGAAAGTTCACGTGATCAGCTTGCTCGGTAGGAATCCTGCCAGCGTTAACCATTAATGTCGGCGTAATAGCGGCACTGGTAGTGACTGTAGTGCCCGCACGACCACGACCCCGACTTGCTCCACGTCGTGTGCACCCTCCACCAAGCGCAGCAGCAGCCTGCCTGTTTTCGGAATACCATCAATCCTGGAACCCGTGGATCTTGAAACAATTATCCACAGTGTGTCCCTCCCACTTGCAATGAGAACACATGACATGAGTATCCCTGTTCTCTAAATATCGTGCCCGATATGAGCTGCCAGTTTGAACCGTAAAGCCTCAGCATGGGTCTCTCTCGTCATCCCATCTTGTTTGAGTCACTCATCTTGGTTGGCAAGAAAATACATGCGGCCAAGATAAGGAAAAGCATCAGCCCCTAGGACATTAGATCAATGCGTCGCAAAGACCACATGATCAAGATTCGTAATAAATTCACGCACTTTTTCCTCTTCTCGAAGCGCAAGAGACTCTTTTTCCAGATTGGAAGTACATGCTCGACACTTGCACTTCGGAATCTTGATATAGCCATTGAGTTCATCCCAAAAGGCCTTCATTCAGACAAAGTACTGCGCCACCATAATCACAGTAGATTTGCAGCTAACAATTGCTTCTTGTAGTTGTTTAATTCTCATCAAATTGCCAAAAAAAATTGCTACTTGAGGTCGTCCCACAAATCCTTCACATTGTTCACGTATGTAAGTGTTGTGTGTAGCTCTATTTCACTGGAAATCATTACCCAGTGACCCATCATAGAGTTAACGCTTTTCAAATCCATTATCTTATCGAAGACAGTGGCTGGTTGAGTAATTGTAACGTCAAGAAATCCATCCTTCCTCTTCGCCTTCGGTGCGTTCATCATCGCCTTAGACCAATCATCTTAAGTTGTTTCACCTTTAGGAGTCATGCCACAAAACATTCAAACCTGGGTTATCTCCTGGATGAAGATAATACGGGGAGTTCCAGCCAAGAGTTCTCTCTTCTTTGCGTCACCACCATCCATGGGTCTGAAAAATATTGTTGAGTTCGGTCGTCGTTGTCGGGATCCTCTCTTTAGCCGAAAGATCGTCGGCTGGGTTATTGGATTCAGCTGTCGTGTTTAGCATTTTAGTATTGTTGGGTTTAGCAAGATGCCAAGGTTAGGCTCTCGATGCCATGTAGAATTTCAGAGTCAATACTCTTTTGTATTTCTTATTCACAAACTGAGTCAGAACATATATACACTAGACACAACAAGATAACCTAGTTTATAGAGATAAAACACTAAGCCCTATCACAAAACTAATTACATTAAACTAGGCCTAGTATTTTTGCTCACATATTCGGCATATTAGATCTTAAGTACTAATCTTCCTCTTCAGTGTATATTTGAATTGGCCTTTATCACTCCTACAAATAAAAACGAAAGAGAATATTCGAAGGGAGAGTAGAGGCAAGCTCATTTCAACAATCACTCTTAGAACACACTCTTAGAACACCTATACAAAACTCTACATTCAACCTTCAAGTCATCATTTTATGTCCATGGATTCTACAAACGGTGACATGGTGTTGATCCCGATTACGAGTGGCTCGATATCAAAAGCACGAAAACAATTACATGACATGTGCGTAGACATGGCAAGGGAAGAGTTGGGGCAATTTTGGTGAGCCCGAGACGATTCAAATATAAGCCGAGCTAACTAAAATAGTAAACTTGTCTTAAGCACGAGCTGATTTGACAGTTAACCTGTCTTGAGCATGAGCCTATTCGAAGAAAAGGAAAGAACTGGCTTAGCTAACCAACTCATAGGCAAGATGGGGCAAGTCGGCTCTTGAGTTGGTGCGAGTTGGCTCGGAGTCTGGTCGAGTTGTCTCGCAAGGCGAGTTGGAGCGAGTTAGCTTGCGAGTCTATTCAACTACGATCTTTGCACGATTTTGGATGATCAATTAATTCACGATTCGGTACCACTTGGCTCACGAGTCAAACATGAGCCAAGCCGTGTAAGAACGAAAGTGTTTCAATGGCTTTTAAGAATGAACTAAAGTTGGTGTGCTGCGGTAGGTGACCACTTCCTTGAATGCAATCACCGCCCGACTATGGTGCAATCTTGTAGGCCTGTTTCCTTGCAAGGTTAAAACAATGCTCCTTATAATCGTGCACTTGAGGGTAAGGAGATGGAGATTGCAAAGAACAGTTTACCCAAAAAATATAAAGAACAGTAGCAGTAGAGTGATTGAAGGTGTTATGTGATTTTGGGATGATGAAAATGAAGGAAAAGAAATGCTATTTAATAGTCAAAAAAATAAGGCTTGATTTCTAACTGAAATCAAGGCAACCAATCTGGGCCACAAAGAAAATAAAACTAACCCAATCAAGCGACGAATCTGGACAGTTAAACTAACGGTCCATTCAACGAACAAAGTCAAAGGGTCAATCGGGCTTGGCCCATAAATACAGGGTCCACCAACCAATACTCGCACCCACGCCCAAGCCCATCCCAAGCCCAATTCGGTCTGGGCGGGTGGCAGCAGCGTGCGGTGCGTGTGTGTTAAATAGGTTAGAGGTAGGTGCTCTCTTCATTCACAAAAGTGGGTGCCCCAAGGGCCCAATCTATAAAACTCAAGAAATAGCTTTATAAACACTACTAGCTTCTCAAAACTACCTAAGTGGGAGAGCAAAAAATAAGAGAATGAACAATGGCCAAAGGTGAAGCCATTATTACAACAAGCCAAGCCGGGTTAGCAATTCGGAATGAGTCAGGTCCACGACCCAGGAAAATGAAGATATGAGTTAAGCAAATCTGTAACCATGGCCATGTCATCTACAGATGAGCCGTGTAGGTTCTAAGCCGAGCCACCACACAAACAAATTCATTACAAAATAGAGACGAGCCACGCTCAATTTGAACCGATTCCATGACCATCTCTATATGCAGACTTGGGCTCTTTTTTTTTTGGAATTTTTGGTGCTTATTCTGGCTAGATGGGGATGAATGGTGTGGCCGAATAAGGCTTTTTGAATGGGGCTGCATGTAAATAGAGTATATAAATTTAAGATTGATGATATATTAGTTTAATAATAATAATAGTATTTAATAATAACATTTCTTTACGATAACGTTAATATTAATAATTGACAATAGAACCAACAATCTCTAAACACATTTTTAATATTAATATAATAGTTATTAATATAAATCATTATGGTTGTTATTAATATTAATATATTATAAATATTAGTATGTTTGAAAATTCTATTTTAACTTTTGTATCAATTCAAATGAAGTCTAACTATAAAAATTTTAACTATCAAGTACGAGTAGGTAATGTGCATAATTATTATTATTTTTTTCGTAATCCTCACAAGCACTAGCATTGGGTAGTAGTCTAATATTACTATACTACCATATTATACATCACTATATTGTATCAAATAAATGTGTAAGTTNNNGTTGATTTTATTTTAATATAATACCTTATTTTATACTTTTTTAGTACTAAAAAATAATAATAATAAAAATCGTGGTAGAAATAATGATAATAATAATAATAACAAAATAATAATAATAACAA
>ONZA01019696.1:1529-12201 GCA_900322205.1 Kewa caespitosa
CCCATTATTCACATAGTGTGCTCAAAGTGTGTGCTCAAAAACCATGTAGGGTCCTTTTGAGAGGAGCTCGGGGTCCCTAGGGTGGGTTCGGGTGAGACACCGTGTTGAGTCACCGGGTTGGTGAAGTGATTTCACCGTTGGAAACACTACTATTGGTCGGGGTAGGTAGCGTAGGTTAGCTCATGGAGTTTGAAGCCTTGGAACGCTTGTAACCTTGTAACCTCTTGATAATAGTGGATGTGTTTACGATCGTTCCGTTGGTCCCGTGGTTTTTTCCCGTTTTGGTTTCCACATAAAAAATCTCTTGTGTCGTTTGTTCGTTGTTGTCTATTGTTCTTGAACTTGTGCAATTAGCTTCCGCGTGCGTGTATATCGATATTATCCCCAACACTTTATAAGTATGAGTATTACTTTCTAATTGGCTCGTGAAGTTCGTGTCTATCTGTCAGTTCGCTCACGACTACAAGGAACCCGCTCGTGACCATTGGACGCAATGGTCCATAACTACTAGAATAGGAAACCATCGTAGTTTTCCAATTGAAATGAAAGAGTTGTGTTTGGGCCCATTTCCCCAAACATTTATTTTGACCGTTGACTTACGCCCATTCAAGGGGCATTTCCGTCAATTCGCAGCTCGCTGAGCACAGACACAAGGTACCATCCCTTCCCAAGGAGGATCTTGACCCTCCACAGCAAGGGAAAGGACGACTTAACAGATCCTTTCCATATTTGCTCGGCATGGGTGGACATTTCCCCAAAGGGAAGGGGGTGCAAGGGCATGCAAGGGCCCATAGAATCGGCCGGCCCGGTGGAGCACCGCCTAGCTACTCAGAAAAGCTCAAACCCTTGCTAGGGTTTGGAAGATAAAAAGTCCTATAAAAGGGACCTACACACATTCCAAGAAAGTACATACAAAACATTCTCTCATTGATTATGCATTCATTGTGCTTCCCTCTCAGCACTATAAAGTACTTCATCACTCTTTCTGTTTGCCCCTCGGCCTCTCGCTTAGCCGACACCTCATTAGTTATCCCGAGCTGACTTTGGCATCGGAGGAACGATCCTTAGACCTCGCCAGGGGCAGTTCACCTCTTCTCTTTTGCAGGTCATCTCGGAGGACCTCAAAGTCCTTACCCCCTCAAGCAGCTCGCCGACAGTTCGACCCTTTGAGTTTCAAGGGACCACTTCGACCCCCAGAAAAACCCCAAAACATTTGGCGTCGTCTGTGGGGAGTGGCCAGTCAGAAGTTGCATGAGACTAAGGAACAACAAACACATCCAAACACCTTCACCTATCCAAGATTTGTCGCATCACAATTCACCCTCTTCTTCGTCAAGAAGGAACCTTCTCATTTCGGAACCAGTAACCCGGGAAGAACTGGCCGCATTCCAAGATAACATTCTGAGAGATATGAAGAAAATGTGCATCACCCTTCGGAACATGATCCGAGGGAACAAAGATCATGATGAACCGGAGAAACCCCTTTCGAATGACATCCCCAGTCCCGGGGGGCACAATGCCTCAAAGTCCACTCAGGTTCTCAAGTCTTCTCCTTTTCAGTTCAGCCAATCTGGCTCGTCCGATTCCCATCCCAAGAGAAAGAACTCGGACCACAACAGCAACCGGTCCGTAGGGAGTTCCGGAAAGGCTGAATCCGACCTATGACACGAGCTCGATAGGATCAAGATGGAGAGGGCCAGGAAGGCCCACGAGGAGGAATCGACCGACCTTCGAAACTTCTGAGGTTCCAAGAAGCATAGAAGGAGAAAGAAGAAAGGAAAAATGAGAAATACGATAGGTCCCTAGTAGGCAATCACTAGCCTTCTAGAAAGTGCCCCGCCCTGTGAGACACTTCGGATCTTAACATGCGGGTCCCTTCAGCGAGGAAATCATGGAATATCCCATCAGCCTCAACGCCAGAATAGGGAAGATCAAGAAATACAATGGCACCACATCTCCGAAGGATCACATCATGGCTTACGACACGGCCATGATGACCGAAATGATGCTACCATGTGTTGCCATTTCGTAGAGACATTGGAAAGACGGGCGCTGAAGTGGATGAACCACTTACCTGGCAACAGTTATCTCGGGTGGCCCAGCTATAGGAGGTCACACCAACAAAGCGAGACGAGCTCATCTGAGGTCCCTTGACGAAATCCTGTTGGTCGAGGAAGTCCCCAAGTTCGGGAAACCTATTTATTTCGACGAATCTGATGCCCGCCCACTGCAATATCCTCACGATGACCCACTGGTCATAGACGTGAAAGTGGCGAACACCCTCATAAAGAAGGTACTTGTAGACACTGGAAGCTCGGTGGACGTCATCACCTACGAATGCCTCAATGACCTCGGCTATTCGGCCAAAAAAGTCCTGCCTATCAGCCACCTCGTGATTGGCTTCGAAGGGAATCAGGTCATCCCGGTGGGAAGCATCCAACTCCCTCTTCGAATAGGAGCAAAAGCAGAAGCTAGGCGCATTGTCTCCGAATTCTTAGTAGTCAAAGTTCCCTTGGCATACAATGTCCTGCTGGGACGACCATCCCTCAACAAGATCAATGCACACATTAGCATGGTGCTGCTGATCATGAAATTCCACCGAGACGACGCTGATGTAGGCAAGGTGTGCGGAGATCAGAAGACCGCACGAGCTTGCTACATTCAATGTCTCAACAGAAGCCCCCTGGAGAAGAAAGAGCTTCGCTCAGCCGATTAGGGACCCGAGTTGAAGAAGAGGAAAAGAGAAGGTAAAGTTCACGAAGTAGCGCCCCTCCAAAAATCAAGTCAAAGGACGAAGGGAAAGAAATTCAATGTCTGATGATAGACACCCCTCTGTCCGAGCTGCTCGATGCCGGGATTGAAGAACGGGAGAGAGCCAAGCCTTTGGAGGGAAAAATGGAGGTCATCCTGGACCCTTCTCGGCCCAAAGGCGTCACATACCGTGGTGACGGCCTCGACGAGACCACTACGTCCAACCTTCTTGAACTCCTCTGGGAGTACCAAGATGTGTTCGCCTTCGGCCCCGACGAGATGCTAGAAATCAGCAGACAGCTCATGGAGCATAACCTCGGAGTCAATCCAGAGCTGAAACCGGTGAAACAAAAGAAAAGGCACCTTGAGGAAGAACGAAATAAAGCTGCGGCTAGAGAGGTGCAAAAACTCATAGAAGCAGGATTCATCAAAGAGTGCAAGTATCCAAAGTGGCTGGCGAACGTGGTGATGGTAAAAAAGGCGAATGGTGCATGGCGATTGTGCATAGATTACACAGATCTCAATAAAGCTTGCCCAAAAGACCACTTTTCGCTTCCCCGAATAGACATGTTGGTTGATTCCACTAGCGGCCACGAGCTACTCAGCTTCATGGATGTCTTCTTAGGATACCACCAGGTTTTCATGAGCAAAAAAGATCAAAGCTTGACAGCCTTCATCACTGACGAAGGAGCCTTCATCCTGAAGAACGCAGGGGCTACATTCCAACGATTGGTGCAAAAAGTCTTCAAAAACCATATCGGCAGGAACCTCGAAGCCTATGTTGGCGATCTGATCACAAAGAGCATCAAATCGTCCAATCACATGGATGACCTAAGAGAGACCTTCGAAACCCTCTGGAGAGAGCGAATGATGTTAAATCCCAGTTAGTGCGTGTTCGGAGTACGAGGTGGAAAATTCCTCGGATTCATGTCAGCGAAAGGGGCATCGATGCTAACCCCGAAAAGGTGCAAGCAGTCCAGGAAATGGAAGCTCCAAAGTGAATTCATGATGTCCAAAAGCTCACCGAATGCATTGTGGCCCTGCACCGCTTTGTATCCAAGTCGGCCGACAAGTACGCCCCCTTTTTCAAAACATTAAGGAAAGGGGTCAAGTTCGAATGAGGGCAGGAAGCCTTTGAAAAGTTGAAACATACCTCGGCGGCCTATCCCGGATTTCCACCCCAAAGTCAAAAGAACCTTTGTTCCTTTACCTCGCCGTATCAGAAAGAGCCATCGCTTCACTACTTGTGTGAGAAGAAAACAAGGTACAACAGCCGGTGTACTTCACCATCCATGCCCTGAGTGGAGCAGAATTCAGGTACTCCACCCCGAAAAATTTCGCCCTCGGAGTCCTCATCAGCTCGAGGAAACTGAGGCCCTACTTTCAAGAGCACCAGATCGTGGTTCTCACTAACCATCCTTTGAAGAAGTTGCTCGGTAGATTGGAGTCCGCTGGGAGAATCCAGGTGTGGGCCCACGAACTCACCTGTTACAACATCGCTTATGAACCACAAAGGGCTATCAAAAGCCAAGCCTTTGCAGACTTTGTCGCTGAGCTGACACCTTCGGACCACGTCCCGAAGGCGTGGGTCGACCATTAGTCCGTAAGTGTCGACGGATCATCCTATAAAGCAGGCAGCGGAGCAGGAGCGGTAATCTCATCCCCCGAAGGCGATATGTTTGAATATGTAGTAAGGTTTAAATTCCAAGCCTCCAACAACGAGGCCAAATATGAAGCACTCCTCGTCGAACTAACCCTCGCTCATGCTGCGGGCGCAAGGAAAATTCAAGTCCAGATGGACTCTCAGCTGGTAGTTTCCCAGGTCGACGGGAGCTACGAAGCCAGGAACGAGGGAATGAAAGCTTACCTCGCAAAAGATCGTGAATTGAAAAGAGCCTCGAAGAAGTAACTGTGAAATACATCCCCAGATCGGAGAATTGTCACGCCGACAGGCAAGCTCGTCCGTCGAAGGCCTACCCCGAAACATCTTCTTGGAAGGAATCGAGAAGCGAAGCGTTGAAGAAGGGGTAGCCATCAATGTGCTGGACCGATCTGATGGTTGGATGGACTCCATCGTCTCATATCTGCAGGATGGAATTTTACCCGAAGAAGTAAAAGATGCACATAAGCTGAAGAATAAGGCCAAATGGTTCGTCTCTCGAGGGCGGAACGCTGTACAAGAAGAGTTTCACTCACCTCCTCTTGAAGTGCGTACCCCGCAGCGAATGAGAAAAAATCCTACAAGAGACGCACTATGGCACCAGCGGAGCTCATCAGGGAGCCCGAACGCTCGCGCACAAAGTACTCCGTCTGGGATTCTACTGGCCCACCGTCCAAAGAGACGCGACAGATATGGTCAAGAAATGTGAAAAGTGCCAATACTTCGCTCGCATACCCCGGCTTCCTGCTGCCGAGCTCACTCCCATCCTAATCCCATTATCCTTCCATCAGTGGGGCATGGACATCTTGGGACCCTTCCCACCAGCCGTCGGCCACGTAAAGTCATCATAGTAGCGGTAAACTACTTCACAAAGTGTGTGGAAGCTCGGGCAGTGAGAAGCACGACGATAACCGATGTGAAGAAGTTCATCCTGGAGAACATCCTCACGAGGTTTAGGGCACCCCGGAAAATCATCTTCGACAATGGAAGGCAGTTCGACACCCCGAAGCTAACCGACTGGTTAAAAGATTACGGGGTAAAGGCCAGCTTCACAACAGTAGCTCGGTCCCAGACTAACGGCCAGGGGGAATCCAGCAATAAGACCTTGGTCACGGGGATTAAAAAGAAGCTAGATGCAGCTAAGGACCTGTGGGCAGAAAAACTAATCGAAGTACTTTGGGCCACAAGAACCACGGAGAAAGTCATTACAGGAGAAACCCCGTTCAACCTAGTTTACGGGACTGAAGCGATTCTCCCGATCGAGATCATAAAAGGAAGTCCGAGAGTGGAACACTTCGATGAAGAAAAGAACTCGAAGAAACTGAAATATCAGCTAGACCTGCTTCCCGAAGTCAGGGGCGACGCCCTCTTACGTGCAAAGGTATACAAGCTTAAGATGACCCGAGCATTCAATCGCCGAGTAAAAATCCATAGACTCCATGTGGGAGACCTAGTGCTTCGGAAGATGTAGTCAGTAGGAAGGTTGAACGAAGATGGAAAGCTGACACCGAACTGGGAGGGTCCCTACAAAGTGTCCGAAGTCGTAGGACCCCAAAACTTACCACCTCGAGGCGATGGACGGGCGCCAGATCCCGAGAACCTGGAATATCAACAACCTACTTAAGTTTTATATATGATCTGCATGTGGCTCATTCTATTTCTTTTGTCTAAGGGGTGGGCACCCACAAAGAGCCTCTTTTCTCTCATGAACGAGGAACTCAGCTTGTCAAATTCACGGACAACATTTAACAAGGTCCTACCATGAGGATCACTTCAAGAATAAGACCTCGTCACAGGGGCAAATGTACGAGCTGTAAAAAAGAGATCGATTGAAATACTAACAATAAACAAACATCCCGGTTAGCCAAGTTAGTTCGATTAAAATGTTCTACCCGGGGGCATAATTTGGGGAAATGACCCTCCCCTAAGTCAATATGAAATGAACATAGTTCGCCCAACTTCGGGCAACAATCGTACTCTGTATTCCTTTGAGTAGGGGCATAGCCGAGGAATGACAATCTAAGGTAGTCCTAAAACGAACAGTTCAGTTCAAACTTATACTCAAACAAACACTTCATAAAAGGGAAAACAAGCTCGATTGACGAAGAGAGAGAGCACCTTTTCCATCAAAACGAGGCAAGATGCCTTGATTACAAATTACAAAGGTAACTTCAAGTTACACAAAGAGAAAAATCCAAAAAGATTATAGCCGAGAGGCGCAAAAGAGCAAAAAGCCAAGAAAGATCCAAAAAGGGCGACCTACGCATCACCATGTAGGTAACCCACCAAGCTCCAGCGGACCACTCAGAAAATATTGCAGCCTGCCCATTACCATGTGTTCACCCGACGAAGGACAACCTCGGAGACCACAGGAAAGATGAGCAGGCCAACACATTACATGTTCGTATTTAGTAAGAGACCCATTTGGATGACATCAGACGGCCCTACTGCTCGACCTCGTCGTCCTCTGCCGCCGATGACTCCGCCTGAATAGTCTCGTTACACTGGTTCGTGGGACGCATCATGAAGCATTTCACATCAGAGGAGCGTCGACGACCAGCGTTGACAACGTCGGCTGAACAGTGAAGGGGGAAGAGCCGAACTCCTGCCTTGGGTTATAGGCCAGGATGTTCTCTAACTTGGTCCTCCTCATCTCCTCAGCAACTGCGGCACCCTAGGCATCCTCGATCTGGTTCACCACCAAGGTGGCCCGAACTGCCTTGAATTCAGCGACCGAGCCAAAGACCTCCCCCTAGGCCTCCTCCAATTCGATTTTCCTCTTCGGGGCCACCTCTTTCACCTCCTGCCGAAGGGACTCCACCTCGGTTGCCCTTTTGGACACGTTGGCCTCATCAGCCTCGGCCTTCTTCAGATTTGCCTTGGCCTTCTCCAGACGAACCCCAAGATGGGCGATCCCCTCCTCCCAAGCCTTCTTCTCGGCAGCTGCGGCCTCCTCATGGGCCTTCTAGAGCAGCTTGTCATGTGCGCCCATGCGACCCTCGGCGTTCACCAGCCGCAGTCGGAGGTCGGCGCACACCGAGTCGTAGTAGGCCATGGAAAGATAGACCTGCGGTAAGACCTGCATTAATAAAGGGACGGCGAACTACAAAAGAACAACAAAAGAAACTCTATACCTGGTGAGCTGACTTCAGCGAGACAGTCCGAGCCAACTCCAGGTTCATCCCCATGGAGGTGACATCCTCGATGGGGACGAAGTGCTGCATGACGTTGTTCGCCACCTTCGTCTTCCCTTTCCTACTTCGCCGGAAGAACGTCGAGAAAGACCGAGGCACCCCGTTCGGGATTTCCACCTCGGCCACAAAATGAGCCTTGGTATAGTTCCCCGACGGCCGCTCCTCGGTGACCTTGCCCTTGCCCTTCTCTTCAACAGAAGGAGGGACCTTCTACGCAGCTGCCCTGGCTGACGAGCTCCTCTCCTTTGGTTCGAGGCGTGACTTCTTAGCCAGAGTTCCCAACATGTTGGCCACTATGTCCTCCATATCATCAGAGATGAGGATGGGGGTGGGGTTGGAGGAACCGGCCATCGAACTCTTACCTCCAGCCGACGAGGAAGCTTTCTTCTTCCTGGGCACCCCAACCGGGATGGACTACAAAGAAGAAATAAGTCAGCAACTGACAAAGTAGCAAAGGAGAACGAAAATTCCGAGCACTTACGGAATCGAGGAGCTCGTTCGCTACTAGCTTCAGGTCCTCGGCCATCCTTGCGTGAACCTCAGCGGTCGAGGTCTTCCCCTGGATGTCCTTACTCTCCCGACTCTCCTTGAAGGTCTCCATTGCCTCCTTTACAAAAGGAAGGATCAGTAAGTCGATAAACCAGCGAAAAATTTCAAGTTAAACAAGGTGGGCTACTAAGAGTACCCAGGATCCACTTCCGGCTGACCCCGATGAAGATGAGGAAGTCCTCGTCCTCCAACCACCTCTGCGAAGGTTTCCAGTACAGGGGCATCTTCACCCGGGTCTTCGAACCATGCTGGCTCCTCTTGACCTTCCACCGAAAAAACTTCCGGGCGTCAAGGTCGGCTCTAGAGATTCAGGCCCCCCTAGCTTCAAAAGAGACGAACTCACCAACTTGGCCGCATTCCATGTCAGAATGCCCCTCTTCACTTCGTCCTCCAAACCTTGAAGAAAGACGAAGTTCTCCTTCCAGCCATGATTCAAATTGGGACGAGGAGGCCCCACAACATATTCGGGTTTTTCCGTAAAGTGGAAAAACCCCTCATCAGTATTGCTCGGAGTGATAACCTTCATGATGGTCATCCACAGTCCCAAGGTTGGCGTTACCCCATGGACTTTACAGTCCGCGATGAAGTAGGTAATCATTATCCATCTGTTCGGAGCCAACTGATAAGGGGCAAAGCCGAAGTTCTACAAGAGGGAAAGGGTGAAGTGTGTAAAGGCCATCGAAATATGGCCTTTCCCATCAATTTACTCGCCGTAATACAGGACGAGGGCGGCCGCATCACCCTGCTACTCTTCGACGGCCTCACCAATTTCACGTCGGCCAACGATACGAATATCCCCGTCATCGAGGCCACCTCGTCATCCTGGATGATCCAGCAGCACCTTATGTCCTCTACCGGCCTCCTATTCTTCTTCGAAGGATCCGAACCCAATATTGTTGTCGCCGTCACCACCCGAGGGTCTATGAGGTATGGAGGTCGGCACGCTACAGTTACTCCGGAAGATGAAGAGCTCATTGCCAGCGTTGGAGCCCGGGTACATAAGACAGCAAAAATAACAATAGAATCAACTTACCGGGAGACGAAGTGCACTTAGGATTTTCAAGAAAAACAACCCCTCGCCTCTCATGAGAGCGAGGGAGGTAGGCCCAGCGGACGGCGGCGCGGACTCTTTCCCGAGGTCATGAGGCCACTCCCTCGCGGACCTCTTAGGATGAATCGTTCCCTTCCAGGCTACAGATTTCCTCTTCACTGACTGCTGAGCCTACGCCGGGACCGCCGAGCCCACCGGAACCGGGGATGATCTACCCCCCTTTTGGAGCCCCTCATCATGAGAAGCTTCAGGCCTCTTTGAAGGGGGCGGCGAAGTGCGCTTCAGGCTCGAAGTGGTTTTGGACTTCGACAAACCATTGAAGGGATTAGGGTTTCCATAAAGGGCCCTCCACTTTTGCTCGAATGCCTCCAATTTCTTGTCATCCAACTTAACCCCATCTCGGCCAAAAGCCTGCAGAGGGGGTTGATCTATGATAATCCCACCCCTAACTAGGTGGAGGGCTACCAACTCGTTCTCTACGGACTCTAATACTCTAAAGTACTCGGCTTTCCATATTCGAATTTCTCCTAGGAAATCTATCTGCCCCACGGCCGAGCTACCAAACGCAGACTTCGTGGGTTGGCCGGACAAAATTGAAAAAGAAGTACTTCGGAAAGTGAAATATAGAAAAATGATAAGTAACAACCTGGAAGGACTAAAACTCTGAACGAGAGAGTTGAAAATTGGAAGCCAAAGTGTTTGAAGATTAGAAGGCGAAGTACTTGAAGATGAAGCTCTGAAGTACTCGAATAAACAAAGGCGAGGAGTTTGAATTTCTGGGTTTTTTCTCTCTCTAAAGGGGGAAAGTTTCTCTCTCTAGAAATTACCTAAACAGGGGGGTAAAATAAGGAAAGTTGGGCCTATTTATAGAAGGACCACACGGTGAAACCCTAGGGCCTTGGACGACTGACACATGTCGTGCTCAATTAATTCCCACCAGTCCGCTGTACTCCTCCCATAAACAACGCACTGGAGCACGTACCAAAGAACATTTTGGATCAGGCAGACCTCGGAAGACGAAGTCTGACCTAATCCAAGGGGAAAATGTTCAAACATTTATTTCGACCGTTGACTAACGCCCATTCAAGGGGCATTTCCGTCAATTCACTTGTCGAGCACAGACGTGAGGTACCATCCCTTCCCAAGGAGGATCATGACCCTCCACGGCAAGGGAATGACGACTTGACAGATCCTTTCCGTATTTGCTCGGCATGGGTGGACCTTTCCCCAAAGGGAAGGAGGTGCAAGGGCATGCAAGGGCCCATAGAATCGGTCGGCCCGGTGGAGCGCCGCCTAGCTACTCAGATAAGCTCAAACCCTAGCTAGAGTTTGGAATAACAAAGGTCCTATAAAAGGGACCTACACACATTCCAAGAAGGTACACACAAAGCATTCTCTCATTAATTACGCATTCATTGTGCTTTCCTCTCAGCACTTATTCTTCTAATGCTTGAGTCCGAAGTACTT
>ONZA01019734.1:1050-11241 GCA_900322205.1 Kewa caespitosa
ATTGGGGATGAGCTTTTGAGTTGTGCATCGAATGAGAGTAGGAGACGAGAGGAGATAGAGGAATTGGCTTCTTTTTGATGGGTCGTTCTATCACTTTTTTACATTAGGAGAGTTTTTAAAATAGAGATCAAGCCCATTTATCAACCCCATTTTTCTCTGTAAACTTAAATTTTAAACAGGTTGGCCGTGTTCATTTCAGGTCGACCGACCTGAACCTTAACCATGTAATTAAACATGTTTTGACGGGTTGATTTCGGGTTGAAAATCTACCTGAACCTAACCCATTTATCAAATTGATTGATTTGGTCAATCCATTTAATTAAACAGGTTGAACAACATTACCCAAACGCGCTACTTTTAAGTTGGGTTCTTGTCGGGTTTCGGGTAGGGTTGTTGAGTCGGTTGGCTTTTGCCAGGCCTACTTAAAAGGGTTGAGAGAAAAGAGAGAATAGTCAAAGCTTGTCAACACAAGCTAGGGAAAAGAGAGAACTCTAAGCACGTAAATTCAACTTAGAAATGAATGCAATGTAGGTAACGCAATTCTTCAGGTGTGTGGTATGAGGTGAGTGACGAGGTATTTGTAGTGTTTAGAAAAAGAGATTTCATGATCGTAATCATTCGAATGGTAGTATAGGCCATAAAGATTTCTTTCTGATGTATAAAAAATCATATAAATCTGATTTTACCACGAGAAAATTAAATTTGTTAATCGACAAGCCAATTATGTCGATCGATAGGCCAAAGTTGTTGATCGGCAGCCATGTAGGAGCCGATTCTTTGGTGACTGGGTCATGTCTTTGTTTGACTTTCACATTAATAAGTAAGAGTTGTTTAAAACTCGAATGTTTATCAATTACATAATTTATCCTTTGATTGATGAAGAATTTTTTTTTATTTAGCTTATCAAAAGGATAAACATTGTATTTGATACTGGATGCAGCTGGCATCTAGAAGCTATTATCATTTTATTATGTTTTAAATATTTTTGGTTGGAGAGTGGACCCTTAAAAATCAAAGGGTTGAATGCCTTCGGTTGCGTAAGATCCAGGGAATTCCGAGGTTGTTCTGCTGGCATCCGAGGTGACCTGCAAAAGAGAAGCTTGTAAACTGCCGCCGGCGTGTACCGAGGATTGAATCCCCGATGCCTAAGTCAATTGAAGATAGCTGAATGGATATTCATGAACGAGGTAGGCCGAGGGGAAAAGGGAAAGTATTAATTTGCACTTCAGACTCGAGCACTTAAAAAGTCAATGATGAGAGAAAGGTGCAGTGAATGCATAATAAACGAATAATTATTGTGTTCCTTCTTGGGATGCGTGATGGCTCATTTTATGAGATTTGGTCCCCCAACGCTCATTAGAGTTTAGGGGTGCTACAGTTGTGGCGGTGCATTTCGTGGGCTTTGTGAGCCCTACAGGTGCATGGGGCCCAACTGGCCTCTTGATTTCATCACTCATGTGGGCCTACTAAGGTCTTCTATATCCGGCTTCCTTCGGCAGTCCGGAAGTTCCATCCCACCGAGGGGTTATTCCCATATTGCCCCTGGGCAAAGGTGTTTTGGTAGTGACCCTAGCGGGGAGAGCTCATCTTGTCTACAAGAAGCTATCACGGGGATCACCAACCTTGTTGAGGTCCAGCTCGGAACCTCTAGTTTGCCTGGCTCAACTAAGCCCTGCCCCGTCACTGCTCAAGGCCTCTCATTGTGTCTCGACACTGGCACAGTCGGAAGAGAAGGTCATATAGCCGCAAAATAGAGTAGAGCCTAGCCTCTACTCAAGGTATGTCTTCAAGAAGAAACATAGAACCACACTACAAGGGAGTCCTGCAACTTGAATATTGCCTCTCTCCTCGGTTACAGCACAATACCCCGTCTAGGCTCGGAAGACATCAACATCCAGTCCCTGAGCACAGGGTAGTACTTACCAAGGGAATGAGAGGACACGCTAGCAAGACGTGCGTAAAAAACTACAATATCACCAACTGGCCAAAAGGACAATTTTGGCAAGTCATGATTCACGGGACAAGGACAAAGGCCCAAAGGACGACGAAGCACGCATCAATCCCAGGGGAATTTTCTCATTCATTCCCACGTGACATGGCCTAGCGATATTGGAAGAAGAAGGATGTGGCCTTGCTTCATTGGTCCCCCACCTGGGTGCCCGAATCGAGGTAAGGCCCCCTATAAATACCCCATGAGGGGGTATTTGCAAGGACACTTCCTTTTTGGCTACATCCGAGACAACTCCTTTGGATAAACAAATACAAAAATGGTACCTTCTTCCCACAGTGACACTCTCTCTTTCTATCAAGCCTCACACTAATTCCATACTTCACATTTGATCCCCCTTTACAGATTTTATCATCGGAGGGTCGTTCACCGGTTAAGCCCTGGGTTAGCAGGCTGTGTGTTCTCTGTGTAGGAGAAACGATACAAAGGAAATCAACACAGATCATAGCAAAGGCGTGAGGTCTCTTTTACATAGTCTGGCCAAAGATACAACCCTTGATGATTTCTTGCCAGAATAGGAGTAATATTTATGTGGTCACCTGTCAACATGGACGTTAGAAAAATGGCCCAAACATTTGCTCCACAGATTAGGTCGGTGACCAAGCCTTCCGAGGTTGCTGCGTGATCCGAATTGCTAGAGTGCGAACTTCACTTTGTTGGCCTATGAGCAGGTGGGCATTTGTGGAGTACACACCCCTTCTTTGGGGGTCTTGAACATAAGGACTCTAGTTCCACGTGGAAGTTGGCTATTGTTGACAGGCGTTCGTCGAACATAAGGTTTCTTGTGAACCGCCTACAAATAGACCCTTTTTCTTCATTTCGCTTTCACCCTTGTTTAGGAATTTTCTAAGAGAGAGAACGTTTCATTTTAGAGAGAGAAAATTTTTCAGAAATTCAAGTAGTTCGCCTTCATATCTTCAAGTAATTTGATATTTAATCTTCAACCCACAATCTTCAAGCACTTTAGCTTTGAATCTTCAACCACTTCGACAAGATTCATCCATTTCGTCGACGGCTTGATTTTTCACGTAATTCTTCAATCTTTTCCTTCTGTCAGTCTTTTTTGATGTTACTTCAATTATGTCAATTCGACCATTCGGGTTCCCTCCTAGGAGTTTAGCTCAACACGAGTCGGATGTCATGAGAGATTTTAGAAGAAAGAGGCCGAGTACATTAGGGTGTTAGACTCCATTGGGAATGTGAAAGTGACTCACCTAATTGCTAAAGCTGACTCCATAGTAGACCAACCCCCACTTAAGGCATTTGACCGTCATGGGATAGAATTTACTCCTAACTGACTAGAATTGGTAGGTCAAGTTTGGCTTAGCATGTATGGCTCTCCTAGCACTTTTAGTCATTGGTCAGGGGATGAGCCCCATCCATCAAGATAAGGTGAAAGGGAATCATGCCTTCACCCAGAACCTAAAAATTATTATCAGTCCCTCAAAAGAAACAATAACAAACTGCCTTCGGATCCAACGAGCTCGGCGGTACAAATGCAAGCTCAGAGATTGTTGAGGAGGAAGTCAGTAGCTCGAAAAGGAGCGGCTCGTCTTAAACAAACTGTAAAAAGGCAGTTTCATAATGTTGAGAATGAGTCCTCATTGTCGTCTGCCAAGCGTGTCCCCCTTCTTCCTCGTATGAGACGAAGGGTCAAAATCCTTGAAAGTTCTGATTTTACTTCATCTCCTAGTACGTTGAATATATTTCTTTTCGTTTTTTTGTCATATGTCCTCGAGCTCCAGTACTAATAACAAACCCCTCGTCTTCTAAAGAGATAGTTTCCTGCAGATCACCTTGTCTCATCAATTGCTGAATAGTGATGGCAACGAAGGCTTAAACGTCGGGTGCTGGGAAGACGGTTAGGTAGCCGGCTGACGAGATCAGATATTGCTGGGTGATTCATGATGATGACATCCCCACTACTACTGGCCTGTTTGGTTCTTCGGAGGACATCCAGTACGTTCGTCATGGGGTAATCAGTAGAGTGATGAGGTCGCCAGGATGTTGTGTTATGGCAAGCTATGTAATGTGAGACGCTGGATTTGGGATGCCCCCCCATCCCTTCACCTTGTACTTGCTAGAGTACTTCAACCTGGCTCCCTGCCAAGTTGCTCCGAACAGTAGGATTATGATATTGTATTTATCACAGGCTGCAAGATGCATGAGGTGGAGCTGACCTTGGATCTCTGGTCGGCAATCGTGAAGGCCATCACCCCGAGTAACACACAAGAAGGGCTTTTTCATTTTACGGAGAAACCTAGGTACGTGGTGGGGCCACATCGTACGAGTTCCAACCACGGATGTAAAGAATTTTTTGTATTTATCAATGCTTTCAAGGACGAGGTCTTGGAGAGAATTCTAGGGTGGAATGCAGAAGAGAAGGTAACTTAGGCCTTTGATAGGAGGGGAAGAAATCCCTGCAAGGCCGACCTCGACGCCCGATAGTTTTTCCGCTGGGAATATAACAAAAGACAGCGGGAGACGAAAGCCTTCGTGAAGATTCTCGTGTTATCGCAGTTGAAGAAGTCATTGATGAAGGACAAAGACTTCCTTGCCTTTATTGAGGTCAGCCAAAGATCGAGCCTGGGTATTTTAGAAGTTTTCCCTTATCTTTTGTTTATCATCTTTGCATGTTTTCTGTTCCGGCCAGAAATCACCCAGGGGTGTTTATCCAGCCAGAGCGGGGAGAGTTATCGTGTATCTTGGGTATGAGAAGTACATGCTTCTACTTGGATCCATCACACCTACACAGAGAACAAACAGTGAGCTACCCCCGGGGCTTGACCGGTGAATGGCCCTCTAACGATCAAGTTAGTACCGAGAAATATGAGGATATAAGTACGTCTTTGTGTGAATGAAAAAATGGTTGAGAATGTTTCCTCCAAGGAGGTACATTTAGGTTTGGTTACTTGGAATAGAAATTTGTTCTTCTCTTTTATGAATCTCTCATCAAAATACCTTCTTTAAGGGTATTTATAGAAGGTCTTTTTTGATTAGGGCACCCAGGTGGGGGACGAATGATGTTGGAGCACGTCGAGGCTCTTCTAGTGATGCTAGGCCACGGCACCTGGGGAAGAATGAGAACATTCTCCTTAGATTGATATATGCGCCGTCATCCCTTGGTCCTTCATCCCTGGCCCATAACTCATGTCAAGACAAAGATGTACTTTGGGGCCAGCTAGAGGAGTTCGTCATCTTGTACAAGTGTTCTTCCAGCACATCTAACCTCGCTCTATTAGTGAGTACTCTTTTGGGTTAAAGTGTTGTTGTCGTCCAAACCCATGTGCGCCATTGAATTGTTTGCTGGAGCAGGTGTGATAGTCTTTGGTGGGGGGATTGACCCTTCTTTTGTCGAGCTTCTAGCCTCTTTATGAAGATCGCTATACAGGTGGACCCATGACCTTCCTCACCCGAGGAGATAACAAAAAAGAGGGTGGGTTTCCCCATACGGGCACACCACGACCTGGGCCTCGTGGAGGATTATCGGTGAGCTTGGGGTCAGAGCTTTGCTGATCCTGGGATAGTCGAGGCTTGGTCTTCAGGTGATTCTTAAAGGGAAAAATGCACCCCCTCTAGGGCTGTCATCACATTTATCCCCTAGAGGGGGATCAGCCTCGATTTAAGAGCAAATTCCCCTCAAAAATAAGAATTGGAGGGTCGCATCATGTTGGCTACCTTCTTCATTTCTCTGATGCGGCTATCCACTTTGCGGTAGAGGAGGGAATCCTATTATTCTGTAAAGTTCCTCCCTTGTGTCTCCCTTTATTTTATTTTTACCGTTCTGCTTCGTGGGCCAAATTGTGGGAGAGAAGTTATTGGGTCTCGCGTGCCCCTTAGAGATCGTGCGCTCAGGATGGCCTATATAAACCCTTGGGGTTTCTCACATTGGAATCATTTCCCCGAATCATTTTTGCCAAAAATTTGCTCAACTGAGAAGCGTCATCGAGCTGGTCAAAAAGGTTCAAAGTTTTGCTTCATTGTTGTTCGCGGAGCTGAGATCTTACAGGTTTGAGCTTCTTCAGCGAGCTGTTGCTTTGCCTCCTTCGCACTAGCCTTTACCCTTCCTATTCTTCTCTAAGCGAGGTAAGCACCTTGTTTCTGCCTACTTTTCTTTTTATGGTTAGTGTAGTAGTACTTTCCTATGACTCTTCTGATGAGGAGGTCACCGGCGAGATTCGTACCCGCAAACCCTTTACTAGGAGTGCTAACCTTTCTCATACAGAAAATCCATCTCAATTCTACCTAGTGCCGGCGCGTTTCCTTGGGTACGCGGAGCCTTTTATGGTCCAATGAACCCAGAGGGTCAAACCATAAAAGGCTCGGCATACCCAAGGAAACGTGCCAGCAGTAGGTAGAATTGAGATGGATTTTCACTATGAGAAAGGTTAGCACTCCTAGTAAAGGGTTTGCGGGTACAAAATTCGCTGGTGACCTCCTCGTCAGAGGAGTCATAGGAAAGTACTACTACACTAACCATAAAAAGAGAAGAAGGAAGAAACAAGACACTTACCTCGCTTACAGAAGAGTAGGAAGGGTACAGGCCAGTGTAAAGGAGGCAGAGCAACAGCTCGCTGAAGAAACTCAAACCTGTAAGATCTCAGCTCTGCGAACGACAATGAAGCAAAACGTTGAACCTTTCTGAACAGCTCGATGATGCTTCTCAGTTGAGCAAATTTTTGGCGAAAATGATTTGGGGAAATGATTCCGATGTGTGAAACCCCAAGGGTTTATGTAGGCCTCCCTGAGCGCACGATCTCCAAGGGGCACGCGAGACCCAATAACTTCTCTCCCACGATTGGGCTCACGAAGCCGAACTATTAAAATAAAATAAAGGGAGACGTAGGGGAGGAACTTTCCAGAATAAGAGGATTCCCTCCTCTACCGCAAAGTGGATAGCCCCATCAGAGAAATGTATAAGGTAGCCAACATGGCGCGACCCTCCAATTCTTATTTTTGAGGGGAATTTGCTCTTAAATCGAGGCTGATCCCCCTCGAGAGGCTAAATGTGATGACAACCCTAGAAAGGGTCTATTTTTCCCTCTAAGAATCACCTGAAGATCCTACGGGACACTATCCCAAGCCTCGACTATCCCAGGATCAGCAAGGCTCTTACCCCAAGCTCACCGATAATCCTCCACGAGGCCCAGGTTGTGGTGTGCCCGTATGGGGAAACCCACCCTCTTTTTTGTTATCTCCTCGGGTGAGGAAGGGCATGGGTCCAACATCGGCTAGTTACTGACCTCTCGGCCCATGCCCCTCGGATTAGCCCACAGATTTTTCCCCCATTACTTCCTTGCCCTTGTCGTGGTTTTGTCTCTTTTAGATGAGAGGTGAACTTCTAGGAGGCAGGGACAAGTGCTAACTCACCGATGGCCGACTTCGAGGACCTCAGAAGACGAAGGGAACTCTGGCAAAGGCCGAGTCACCTACAGAAGGGGAAGGAAGAGTACCCCTTATCATGAAGGGAAGAAGGTCCATCTAAAGTGGTAAGCCAATGGCCGAAGCATTGAGATCGTGAAGGAGCCCTAGTAGATAGATGGGGGTAACTTAGAAGTTTCTGGAAGGCCACGTGTAAGAGACACGTGACCGAAGCCAATAGGCAGCCGCCAAGGCCCAAGCCCTTGCTAGGCCCAAGGAGGGAATGTCCACGTGTCATTGCCCATTGGATGAGTCGTAACCCTTATGTCACCTGGAAATGTCTATTAATAAGAGCATGCACACATTTCAAGAGGTAACTAATAGACAACTGATTTATGCTCTTCCTCTCTCTAAAGCATTAAAGTCTTGCATCAAGATTTGATTGCCCTTAGAGCTCTCGTTTTCCCCCTTGGGTCCAATTTTAAAGAGGGAAAAATCTGTCCAAAAACACTTGACTGACTTGATCGTCAGAGGACCATTCCATGGACCACGCCAGGGGCAGTTCGTGTGTGCTATTTGTGAAAGTACCCTTCTCTGATGAGCCACATCAGCTCAGATGCTCATCTCCGACAACCAAAGCTTTTCCACCCTTTGAGTCATCAATGGTCCACTCTCCAAACCCTAAAAATACCTGAAATATTTGGCGCCGTCTATGGGAGTGGCAAGCCAAAGTTGCATGTGATAGAGAAACAAAAAAACACCTTCAAACACCTTCACCACAACAGAAATCCGACACCAACATGTCAAACCACGAAGCAGAAACCAACTTTGCCTCGTCACTTGGACGACAAGGCACTGTCCTGCTTAGGTGACGCGACCTAAATTAGCCGTTGTACATTCCAAATATCGTGAGAGACATGCAGAAAATGTGTACGACTCTAAGGAGAACACCCTGAGCCACGTCAGGATGTAGAGGGATAATGAAGAAGGCACCTCGAAGAATGTCCCTACCACCGAAGCCCGGAAATCAAGGAGCATGAGGGACGACAAATATATGACCAACTAAATAAAATGAATAATGCATTCTAAAAAGTGACTAACTAAATAAAATGAATGTTGAAATGACTTAGAAAACATTTAGGATTGATTTACTTTTGGAACCAAATCGAATTACAAAAGTTGTAATTCGCAAGTAGTGGTCGTTCCTAAGAACGGGCAAATTAGAATGCATTCCACATATAATTTGTAACATTGTCCTTGGATCTAGACTTTGGTTAAAAGACTAAAGGAGTCAAAAGATGGTTTCCTTATTTTCCTAAAATAAGGTGGCAACTCCAAGCACCCCAATTGTGCCATTTCGCACATCACAAAAAATTACAACTTTAACCCCATACACGCACCTTATTCTGTGGGGGGTACGCGTGCCTTATTCAAGTTCCGCCTCTCCTCATCCGGGAGTAGAAGGACCATGGCCCCTACAGTCGCGACTTCGCTGGGGACTTATCTTTAAGACGGTGAAAATTGAAAATGAGTTAGAAAAAAAGACATAAATCAATTTGGTTCAAAAATGCATCATTTTTCATGTAGTATCGTGCGTACGCGCACTAAGTAACCCATAATCAAACCCAAAGGAGACGAGTTTGGTTAAATTGAGAGGTCCATTAGATTCTTCATGCATATCTGTTGACACCAAAATACTATCCCCCAAATGATCCTATGATGATAAATAGTCTATAGTATCGTTCCAGATATTTCTATAACGCGAAATAATAAAAATCCGAAAAAATCCAAAGCCAACAAAAGTTAAAGGGAAAAATGATCATTTCACCTAACCCTTGAAGCTTCTAAATGTTTCTCCTTGGATTCCTGGTCAAGGGAAGCCAAAAGCGTAATGGACGAGAGAAATCAACAACCAATGATTATAAGCATAATTGCCGCCCACCCAGCAATTACCAACAATATCGATTGGCACCCATCAATAATCACCATATCCGCTGGGCCATGCAGCGAATTTCTCTCGTATCGTTGTCTATTGAGCTTCGCTGACCGTTTCAACACAGGTGCATGGTTTAGCTTCCAGCGAATACAATCATATTCATTGGGTGCTGATCGATTATAGGCAAATTGCCTTGTGCTCCAGCGAATTGATCCATATTCGCTAGGCCAAGGTGAATTAAACTTTTCACTCCTATATAAATCCATGCATTAAACCTACGACATACCATCTAATCACAACCGAAACTTCTGCGAAAATCATCCTGCAACCAGAGAGCATTCTCCATACAATTTATCCTTTTCATTAGCATATTTTATATATTTTTCCCAAGCCAAAAAAAAAATAACCATAAAAAAGCCATAAACAAAAAAAAAACCCAAAAATACACAATTTCGCGTATAAGGAATTCCAGGGATAATCCTGACAAAAGGTAGACTACCGAGGGTCCTCCCCTTCGAAGGCACTCGTTCGCAGGGGAGTTGTTATTTTTATACATTTTTATTTCTATTCATTTCTACATGTTCCAAAATTGGAGAAAATGATAATTTAGTATTATTTTCTATAATTTCAGACAAAGATTTTCTTTTTATTTTCCTGTCATGTACATATATTTTTCTTCATTTCAAGTCATGAATTTGAGGAAATAACAATTCAATGCGGTTTTTCATAAATAAAATGATTTTGTTTCAATTTATATGTATATGTATTTTTATTTATTTTCTGCTTATTATTTATTTTTATTATTATTATTTCCGATATTTAGGAACTTTTGCATTCTTCATTTTTTTATTTTTTTATTTTTGGCCTTTATTTATTTTTTTTATTT
>ONZA01019736.1:0-15677 GCA_900322205.1 Kewa caespitosa
GTCTTAACTTATATTCAAAACAGATGCTATGCTACAATTCTATTGCAAATAGAAACTCACGAAGCAAATTATTTATGGACATTGATAATATTCATTCGTTCCTTGGGGCTTGTTCAACTACTATATACCATACTACTTCAGACCAGAATACATTCATATATGTAACTTGATACCCCTTGACCAATTTGATTGACTGTAGTACCCTAGTTACTGGGTAATAATCAAATCTGAGAACAAGAAAAGATTAAAATTACATGTTCTGTAGCATTTTCATGGCTTATTTACATTCAGTTCAGCATTATCAGCCACTACACAATAAAAGAACAAGATGAACAACTGAACAAGACTATAGAAAAAAAGATGAGTGACAAGCAAACGAGAACAATGATATGTACTCCCCAATTCCTTCATTTTGACAGTAATTGAAAAATTCATACTAATCCAAAACTTAATAACAATAAGTGTTTCGGGGTTTTTTGGAGTGAGCCCTCGAGACGTCAAAGGGCAGCCGTGTACGAGGTGAGAAGTCTAATGCGACGTGAGGTTGGTTTCACTCGATGCCTGCAAAAATGAGCAAACGTGAACTGCCCCTGACGTGACCTGGGGAACGGTCCTCCGATGCTAAAGTCAGTACCAACAAGAGGTGGAAGACAAGGAGTGAGAACGCAAAAGCTATTGTTCACTGTGACGTGAGCAAGCCAGCTTTGCAGAGAATAATTAGTGTGTTACCCTTCCAGGAAGGCCAAGGATTCTATTAATAGACTTCTTAGGGATTGTGCGCCCAATCAGATCCTGCCACATCTTCCCTAGTTGGGTAAACGGGCCTCCGCACACTGTGGGCTGCAGCTGAATGCCTCCAAATGGGACTGCCAGCTGGATCTGACAGCTGTAATGTTGACCAGGGTAGACCATCTGCGACCTGGTCATCATCAATAGGGTGAACTTTGCGAGGCAAGGGAGCCGCTCGTAGGTGCCTCTTCTAGCCGATGCTGAGGTCGCGAGTGTCACTGCCGAGGTAGTCACTCCGTAAATATTTTTAGGCGCAACATTTGCCCCCCCCGGTGGGCCATGACATCGCAGGATCATGGGCAACCTAGTCATTGGGGGGTTCAGGTCCCAACACGAGGCTCGCATCTGTAGACATGTCAGGTTGACGTGGCTCGTTATTTCGCGTGACATGTGTCACAAGATCTGCGGGGGAGGTGAACAGTTGCCTTACTCCCTATAACTATCAGTTCTGTTGAAGCCATTCTCTCACATTGTGGGAATTTTTTAGAGATAGAGAGAGAGAGAGTTTCTAGAGATAGAGGCTCTGCAGAAACTCCTTGACGCCACTTTGCGAATTCATCTGTTCGCATCTGTATTTCCTAATACGCGTCGCTTGTTGTTGTACCAGTAGGTATTTATTTCTTCTTTTATTATTTTCATTATATAATGTTCCCACGTAGTTTTAATTTCTCGAGCACTTCTTCAAGGAGGGGAGGGCCCACCTATAACGCACCCGAACTAAGCCCTGCCGCTGCCGATTTATTAGCGTCGATGCGCAGGGCATGGTTGGAGCCTATAGAGTGTATTCCATTACAGGCAATTGACCCCCAGGGTCGCATTATAAGTGACTTTACCATAAAAATGAGTAAGGCACGCCCCTCCGAACCGAGTGGGGTGACTCCACCACCATGCGAGGCGGAGGACGTCATATTTAGAGCCTCAGACACAAACGAGGTGGATCCCGCATCTTGTACAGGCAACGAGGTTTTTCCGCCGTCCTCGGCGGCTTTGGCTCCAGTGCGGCGGACGTTGAGGAGGAATACGGTTGCTCGTTTTAAGCGAACCCCGCAACCAATGAGTCATGACGAGCCTTCGTTGCGATCCGAGTGCGATAACACGAGGCTTGTTGTACACCGTAGCACCTTTGATCCCATATATATATTTCATCGTCTCCTGGTAAGCATTCATTTTATTTCCTTTGTTTTTTTAAATTCAGTCCCCAACAATGACGTCCCGCATAGAAGAGGTCAGGTCATCAGACTTGGAGTCAGAGTCGGGGTCGGAATCCGGGCAATCATCTTTTTGCGAGGTTGGTGAAGGATTCCAACCGCAGGCTGTTCCTGAGGAGACCATTTCGCCGATGATGGAAGATGAGGTGGAAGGGGATCTGGAGACATCGGATCATGGTTTCAGAGATGTTCGTTCGGAGCAGCTGGGTGGTGATATCATTGACGTCGATGGTGACGACGATGATGAAGACGATGTCGGCGAGGTGGTGACAGTGGCTTCCCACTACGTGTCGTCAGGGGACATCCCGGTCCTGCAGCTCCGATGCCAGCTGAGACATCAACCACAGGTCACCAAGTCAAGGCGGCTCCTGCGGGTCAACAGGACTACGATTCTGATGACGACAATAAAAACGAAGCGGGTGATCTTCGTACTAACATAGTCTTCGATGAGGTAGGACGTCGCGAATATCTCGAGTACTTTGGGCGACCTAGAGAGCATGAGATAGTGCCCGCTAGTGAGGAGGATTCGATCACCTCGGCGCCGGCAAGTTGCATGCCGTTTATTTGAAGATGGCCGACTATGGCTTCACGGCGCCCCTACCTGACTTCACCATGTTGCTCCTGAATGAATTGGTCCTAGCTCCAGCTTAGCTGACCCCAAATACTTGGGCCATGATCACTCACTTCCTCTGTGTCTCTGTAGAGTGTATGAGGTGACCCCAACTCTTGCGTTGTGGTTCGCTATTTTCGAGAGTGTCAACAGGGGCCCGGACACTAAAGGGTTTTTCTACATTCTGGAACGACCTGGATATGTGGTGTGCTTATTGGAAGTGAGCTCCATCCCAGGCTGGAAAGATGAGTACTGCTTTCTGAGGAAGCTTGATGGTGAGTGGGATCTCCCGAGGTGGAACTCTGTTGACGCCGAACGCACCGATACCAGAAAAGGAGTCGTCTTCCTATGACTAAAGATGATGAGGCTGCGCTAAAAATTTTCACGTACTCGGGGAAGTATTCCTCCTCGAAGTCGACGAAGCCTGTCAAGTTCCCGAATTACTGGCGTCCTTCGACGAAGTTGTTTGAGGACCACACGTTCATGGCTGACATGGGGTTGATCCGTACTGGGACCCCGATAGTTTACTATGAGACCCTTTAATTATCTTCACCTCGTGACTTTCTTCTACTTACTGACTTTTATTCATGCAGAGCAAGCCAAGATCGACCTCAGAGCAAAAGGTCGAAAAGGAACGGACAAGCTTGGAGAGTCCAACCCTAACTACCACAGACGTATACACCGCAGCCTCAAGATCAAAGTGCCCTTCGACGACATGGACGATCTCATAAGTGTGGATTTTTATTTGCTTCACTTCACTATTTTTGCTCTCGTATTTCTTGATCGCGTCGTTTTTATCTCAAGACACTCCTGTCCCTATAAAGGTGCCCAAGGGCGTTTCCAAAAAGAAGGCTAAGAAGCCCACTGCTTCGTCCTCAACAGGTGCGGCGACACCGTCCACTCCGGTGCCGGTTCCCACACCGACGCCAAAGCGTGAGAAAACAGGGGCTACCTCATCTGGCCTCGCCATTGCTACGAACGTACTGGGTCCAGAATGGGACGCCTTGGCCCGTGTTGACAACCTTTTGTCGGTTAACCGCCGTGGTCAACCGCTCAAACGGCGTAGTGAGGGTGACCTCGCCCCTAATCCAATGAGCAGGGACAGCAAGCAGCCCGCAAGTGGCGGTCCTCAACCCATCCCCAAATAGACGGTATTGTCCGTTGGGGGGTCAGTGACTTCGTCCTAGCTGAGTTTCTACAAGAAGTCGCGCGCTGATAGGGCCTAGATGGTACGCTCGCTGATGCACAAGATGGTCGCCACGAACGACCTCGAGGCTTTGAAGGACCTTAGTCATGCACGTGGGGAGCTATTTCAGGTCGCCCATCAGGTCGGTGGTTATTATACCCTCCGTTCATTTCAGTTTCCTTTCCTTTTTGCTAACTTTCATCGCGTCTGTTCTGGCATGTCACTTCGACAAGACGGTCAGCATAAGCAAAGTGAGGATTCGGAAAATGCAAGAACTGCTGAGTTCAATGGATGGAGCCATGGCGAGGGCTGTGCCCGAGGGCGAGGAGAAGGTGCGGAAAGCAGTTGCTGAGGCCGAATCTTCCAAAGAAGCAGAGCTAAGGACTATGAGCGAGGCTCTGGATCTAAAAGAGTCTGAGCTTGCCGCCACTCAGCAAAAGGTAGCAGAGTTGATCCAGGTCGTGGAGGCTCGGAACACCCAGCTTCAGACCAAGGCTACAGAGACAGACAAGCTCTGGAGGGATGCCATCAAGGAGGTATTCAAGTCTGAACTCGGCACACGTTCTGTTGCAGCGCATGTCCTTATCTCGCGAGCCCATCCTGACCACCAGGCCGACCTGAGGATCAAGTATGCAGACTACCTGGCATACGACATCTGGAAGGAATTTCGCGAGGCAGAGGAGGAGGCTGAAGATGAGGATGTTGCTGAAGAGCCGGGGGTTGGGCAGGATCAAGGGGACCAAGGTTGAGCCTGCGTGCTCATTTATGGGGACGCGACTATTGGGGTCGCGTTCCTCGTCACTTGTTTAAACAATTGCCTTTGAAGCCAATCTTTGTAATTAACTTCGTGTCATATTTCGTGTGGCTTCCTTTTCTGCTTTTCGACTTCAGATGTTATATATGAAAAATTCTTGCTTGTCTTTTCAATCCAAGTATTTTCCACCCCGTATATGAGGTACATGCCCCCAAGAACAAGCTAATTTTTTGGTTTTTTTGGTTTTAAAACAAGTAACCAAAAATTAAACGCAATGTGAGTAATAGAACTTTTTATTTATGGCTGTTTGGGGGTGCCGACCCCATTCCTAATTCCATGATGAATTAGGTACAAAACTGAGCTGTTTAGGGGTGCTCACCCCGTTACTTAGTTATATTACACGGGTGTTTAGGGGTCCCAACCCCGAAATACTCCGTGATGAGTAAAAAGAAGGATAGAGGGCTTCTTGGGGGAGCCTACCCCATGTGCGACCTCATGGTAGGTGCGCGTTTTTATAAGGAGTCTAAATATAGAATTTCCTCAGGTTGTTGATGTTCCAGGGTTGCTCGAGCTTCCTTCCTATCATGTCTTCGAGGCGATATGCTCCGGGTTGCACTACTTCATTTTTTATTTTATGGTCCTTTCCAATTTGCAGAGAGTTTGCCGTCCTCGTTTTGCTTTCTCGTGGACTCTGTTTTTCGGCTGATGAGGTCGCCAACTCTGAAGTTCTTAACTTTCACTCTGCGATTGTAGGCCCTAGCTTTGCGCTATTTATAGACTTCCAAGCGGAGCACTGCGTCACCCCGTACTTCAGGGAGGAGATCTAGGTTCTGCCAGAGTTTCAACTCGTTGTCGACTTCGTTGAATCCTTTTTACATGAGGACTTTGGAGGGTGAGCTCGATTGGTAACACCTCCTCACTTTCGTACACCACCATGAAAGGACTTTCTCCGGTCGCAGCTTTGGTGGTTGTCCTTGTGGCCCACAAGACGTCGAATAATTTGTCAGCCCATAACCCTTTAGCCTTATTCAGTTTCTTTTTGAGCCCGTTGATGACAACTTTGTTACTGGATTTGACTTGGCCGTTGCACTGGGGTCATGCCACGGCAGTGAAGTGACTTTCCACGCTGAGTTCGGCGAGAAAATCCTTGAGCTTAGGGGTATCGATCAGGCGACCTCAAAGATTATGCTCCTTGGGGTGGTGAAGCGAGACAGAATGTTTGCCTTGATGAATCTGGTTACATCGGCGACCGTGATGGTTCTGACAGCTTTGACCTCAATCCACTTTATAAAGTAGTCTACTGCCACGATGCAAAACTTGAGCTAGCCAGGGGCGATTGGGAACATGCCTACGATGTCCATGCCTCACAAGGTGAAGGGTAGTAGCTCCAGAATGGGTGAGAGTTCAATGACAAGATGTCTTGCGACCGGGGAGTGATGTTGGCATTTTTCGCAGGTGAGTACGAGATCTGGCATCGTTTTTCACTGTGGGCTAGTAGAAACCTAGTCTGAGTGCCTTGGAGGCCAATGTGCGACCTCCATGGTGAGTTCCACATATTCTGTCATGTAGGTCGAGTAGGATCTATTTTCCTTGAGTTCGCAAGACGCACTTCAGTAGCGGACTTGAGTAGCTTTTCTTGTACAAGACATTGTCATAATACACGAACCATTTGCATTTTGTCTTCAATTTTATGGCTTCTTTTGGATCGTCGGGCAGTTGATCGTCGTGAAGCCAAGCGACAATAGGGGCCATCCAGTCATCACTTCGATCAAGAATTTTTATCTCCTTGGCGATCTCAATGTCTATACTTCGCTTCTCCAATTCTTCCAAAAAATTCCATGGGAACCCGGAGACTGTTGAACTAGCGAGGCAGTCTGCATGCTTGTTTTTCGACCTGGGTATATGCAGCAATTCGACCTCATCAAACTTCATGATCTCGGCCTTTACCCATAATAGGTACTCCTTCATGCTTCCTTCTCTTGCTTCGTAGTCCTCAGAGACCTGAGAGACTACCAGCTGCGAGTCCATCTTGACTCTTAATTTTTTTTTGCTCCCGCGACCTTGGCCATGCTTAGTCCGGCTAGCAAGGCTTCGTATTCTGCCTCGTTATACTTGAACCTCATTGCATACTCGCATACGTCTCCTTCAGAGGAGGTGATGACAATCCCTGCTCCGCTACCATTTTTGCAAGAGGACCCGTCGACGTTGATTTCCCAGCTCCCAGTTCAGTCTGCTCAGCCGTCAGGGTGAGCTCTGCAATGAAATCTGCAAGAGCTTGGCTCTTGATTGCCCTACGTGGTTCATAGGTGATATCGTAGTCTCTGAGCTCATGAGCCCACACCTGCAACCTCCTAGAAGAATCAAATTTGCCCAATATCTTCTTCAGCGGCTGGTTGGTAAGAACAATGATAAGGTGAGAGCTGAAATACGGTCTCAATTTTCTCGAACTGATAACCAAGCTTAATGCAAACTTCTCTAGGTTCGAGTATTGAAATTCTGGCCAGGTTAGAGCGTGGCTAGAAAAGTACATTGGGATTTGGACCTGTCCTTCCTCTCGCACTAGGACTAATCCGACTGCTTGATCTGACACCGCCAAATACATGAAGAGTGTTTCTCCCGGGACCGGTGAAGCGATGCGAGGCAGGGACTTGAGGTAATCTTTGAGTCTTTCGAAAGCGGACTCTGCCTCGTTGCTCCACTCGAACTTGGTTCCTTTACTTAAAGTGGCAAAGAAAGGCACGCATTTGTCGGCCGCTCTCGACATGAAGCGGTTTAGTGTTGTGATGCAACCAGCCAGCTTCTGAACATCTTTAACGCAACGAGGTGATGCCATATCGAGGATGGCCTGAACTTTTCCTGGGTTTGCGTCAATGCCACGCTAATTTACCATGAACCCCAAGCATTTGCCACCCCGTACGTCGAAAATGCACTTTTTTGGGTTCAACTTCATCTTGTGCCCTCGCAGCGTCTCGAACGTCTCTCGGAGGTCAGCGATGTGATCAGATGTGATCTTGCTTTTGGTGATAAGGTCATCAACGTTTACCTCCAAGTTTCCAACGATTTGTTTTCTAAAAACTTTCTGAATCAACCTCTGGAATGTGGCCCCTGCATTCTTGAGGCCAAATGGCATCATGGTGTAGCAAAATACACCGTCGTCTGTGATGAAAGATGTGGATTTCTAGTCCTTCTTCTTCATAAGTACCTAATGGTATTCTGAGAACGCATCCATAAAGCTGAGGAGTTCATGACCCGTGGTGGAATCCACGAGCTGATCGATTCGTGGTAGTGGGAAGTTGTCTTTTTTATAAGCCTTGTTCAGGTCGGTGTAATCCACACACATTCTCCACGACCCGTTGTGTTTTTTAACCATCACAACGTTTGCTAGCCACTTGGGGTATTGACATTCTCTGATGAAGCTGGCTTCTAGCAACTTCGCCACTTCTGCTGATGCTGCTTTACTTCTTTCCTCCCCTAGGTGGCGTCATTTTTGTTTTACTGGGTTCGCCCTGGGGTCAACCTCGAGCTTGTGCTCAATCAGGCTTGGGCTGATGTCGGGCATCTCCTCTGAGCTAAAGGCGAAAATATCTCGATATTGACGGAGCAAGGAGGTCAACTCATTTTGCAGGTCGGCACCAAGATAGGTGACTCTTTCAGGTCGAGCGAGGTTGAGAACAACTTTGGTTTTTTCTCCCACGGCTTCAGGTCTTTCGTGTTTACATGTATCCGGGTTGTATTGGTGGAGTCCTGGTCTCTCCAGCATGAGGCATTGCGTTTCTTTCCCCTTCCGACTCCTTTTGTCTTCCACTTCGCGGGTTGGCATCGAAGTCTTACCCGGGCCGGTGACGCCGTCTTTCCTGGGCTTCTTGTGCTTAGGCTCTGCTACTTAGTCCACAATGACAAGTTTTGCGGAGTCATCCACTCCGCCGTTTATGGCGGATGTTGGCTTGCTGAGGCACTTTATGTAGCATTGCCGCGCGGCCTTCTAATCTCCCAAAAGCTTCCCGACTTCGCCGCCATCGTTGTAGTTCTTCATGGTGAGTATCAACATCATGACGTTTGCGTTGCTGGACGTAAGTGTGGGCCGGCCCAGGATGATGTTGTACGACATGGGGACATCAACTACCAGGAAATCAGACATAAGGTGGCGGGCGAAGTTCTTGGGCCCCAAGCGAATTGGGAGCTGGACTGATCCTATGGGGTGGACCTCGTTCCCTCCTAAACCAAAGACCGGGTAGCTTAGGGGGATAATTTTCTTCAGGTCATTGGCTAATTCGGCTAGACAATGGGATGTGATGACGTCAACAGAGCTTTCGGTGTCGATCATTGTTCGTTTCATCAGGGTGTTAGATGCCTTGATTTCGACGACAAGGGGATCATCGTGAGGGTACTAAAGTGCCCTTGCATCAGCCTCGTCGAATATGATGGGCTTCCCAAATTTGGGGCACTTTTCGACCAGCATGGTCTGGCCGAGGGAACGCAGGTGTACTTTTCTTACCTTTGATGTGACGCCACCACACGCGGGACCACCAGATATGATTGAAACGATCTTGTTGTTGGTCGCTTCTGAGTCAGATGATTCATCTGAGTTGCTTGCCCCCTGGAACTGCGATGCGGTGGTCTTATTCTTGTCCTTCAAAAAGTCGTTGATTTTTCCTTCCTTGGCCAACTGCGCGATGTTGCGCCCAAGTTCGCGACAATATCTCGTTAAGTGGCCGTTTTCTCTGTGGTAATGACAGAAATAGTACCCGCCCTTTTCTGACTCCTTCATTGGGGTCGCTTTTGGGATGAGCTTCGGGTCCATCCTCGCATAGACCACCTCTTGATTATAGTTTAAGATTTTGTTGACCTTCGGTGCTTTTGAAGCCTTGTAAGCGCACTTTCCATGATTGTTTCTTCCACCACCTCGCCCACCTCTGCAGCCTTGACGACTCTTGAATGGAGGTTTTTCGACATTTAGGGTTTCACCACTTCTCTTTTTACCCTTATTGTTGTGGCGAGGTGGTTTTCCTTTGCTTTGATTAGTGGTCTTCTCGCTTCAAGTCACCAGGTTGCAATTTGAGATTTTCCACGACGTGATGATCTGCATCGCGAGCCTTGTTGAACAGCATGTTTGGATTCATCATCTTACGCCGGTTCATCTTGATTTTGATCTCGGTCCCGTCTAGGAGACCATTGATGAATGCGCAACACGCAATCTTCTGGCAGAGGTTTTCGATTTCGAGGCACTAATCTGCGAACCGCTGAACATACTTTTTTGCGGTCTCATCTTGCCCTTGCTTAACTTTCAGCAAGTATTCGACCGTCTTACATTCTCGCTCATTCGCCGCGAAGTGGCTAACAAAGAGGTCAGCCAATTGTCTGAAGCAGTACACACCGCCTCGCGGAAGCGAGTTCAGCCATTTTAAGGCGAGGCCTTCTAGGGTTCCCATAATGAACCGACACAAGACTGCCTCGGTCCTGTTGTAGACCATCATAGCGGAATCGTATGCCATCAGATGTTCTGTGGGCGAGGTGGTACCTCCGTGCATCTTTCTCTTGCCCAGTTTCACTTCCTGAGGAATTGGCTGATTCATATTGACGTCAGCAAATGGAGACTGCGTGGTCAGTCCCATCTGTGCGCCCGTGGTGGCGCACTCCGGCTATTTTCCCATCCGGGATAGGAAGTAGGGCTTAAAGCCTATGCCCCCCTAGCAGATTCTTCTCTTCCTTCTTGCGAAGGAAGTGGTGGAGGTCGACGGGTAATTCCTCAGAAAGAACTGGTCATTCCTTTTTGCAGGAGTTTAAGAAATTAGCCAGGTCAAAGTTTGCCCGCTTCGTGTTATACGAGTAGCGACTCCAAGAGCTTTCGGGTTATTTTCCTCTGGTTGCTTGCAGAATATTCATCTCATTCTACTTAGGCCGAGGCTTGGACCCTACGGAGTGGGTGGAGCTCTCACGGCTAGAGATTGTGAGGGGTTGCAATGCCATCACCACCATAGTGGGTGATGAGGCCGGGATGTTACGAGACTTCTGAGACAGGGTCTTTCCCTGAAGCATCGCTTGGATTTCAGCGCGCATCGCTTCCCTTGTCTCCTTTTGAACACCACAGACAAGCTACTCGAGCTGGGATGGAGGGATAACTGCTTGCGGGATCTTGTCCCGGGGAGTATTCGCTACGAACTCCTCCACCTCATTTTGACGAGACATGGTTCCTTTTAGGGTCGGTGTTGGAATGTGTTTATCACTTCTCAATCTCATACAACTAAAGATCACTCCCCACAGACGGTGCCAAATGTTTCGGGGTTTTTTGGAGTGAGCCCTCGAGACGTCAAAGGGCAGCCGTGTATGAGGTGAGAAGTATGATCAGACGTGAGGTCGATTTCTCTCGATGCCTGCAAAAATGTGAAAACGTGAACTGCCCTCGGCGTGATCCGGGGAACGGTCCTCCGATGCTAAAGTCAGTGTCAACAAAGGTGGCAGACAAGGAGTGAGAATGCAGAAGCTACTGTTCAGTGTGACATGAGCAAGCCAGCTTTGCAGAGAATAATTAGTGTGTTACCTTTCCAAGAAGGCCAAGGGTCCTATTTATAGACTTCTTGGGGATTGTGAACCCAATCAAATCCTGCCACATCTTCCCTAGTTTGGTAAATGGGCCTCTGCATACTGTGGGCTGCAACTGAATGCCGCCAAATGGGCCTGCTAGCTGGATCTACCAGCTGTAATGTTGACCAGGGTAGACCATCTCCGACCTGGTCATCATTAATAGGGTGAACTTTGCGAGGCGAGGGAGCCACTTGTAGGTGCCTCTTCCAGCCGATACTGAGGTCGCGAGTGTCACTGCCGAGGTGCTCACTTCGCAAATATTTCTAGGCGCAACAACAAGCAATACAAACTTCATTATTTCAACAATAGGGACATAAAATTCCACTAGACAAAATCTATAACCTCTACTAATCATCCCACTTTTAGGGTTTAATCCACAAACATGATCCTAAGTCACAACAAAATAATTGAAATAAAACTACCTGCAATTACAACTGTTAGGGTTTAACCCACAACAATTGGCCGAGCACCAATTCGAGCTCCAAAACCCAGTTTAGATTTTAGGGTTTCAACCCTCAAATTAATCACCATTGGGCGATGGCGATTTCTGATGCTCGTCGGTGGGGAGAGGGGAATTTGGGATGGGAGGTGCTTTTGGACGTCAAAAGTTTGGAGAGGAGAGGGAGAACGGAGAGGTTTCTGATGAGGGGTGATCGAGTGAGCGTTTTCGCGTAACTTCATGTGTTTGTTCCTTTTTTTTTCATTTGGGGTAAAACAACTACACACAGTCCAACCGCTATAATAATACTACAGCAGTCCTAGATTAACCGCATTATTTGGTAAGCAAAGATTGCGATTTTAAGGGGAACCACTGTAAAGTATGCAATCACAACGATTCAGACCGGAACCGCTATATTTGAGGTGCCATATTTGCACTTTTTTGGCATAGTGTTAATGCACCATGGCCCAGCGAATATGAAGAAATTCGCTGGGAAATAGAGTGAATAAACCCAAATTCACTTGGTGTCCAGCTAATATGGTGATATTCGATGGAAGCTGAACCAAGTGCCTGGGTGAAACAATAAAGAAAGCTCAACGGACAGTGAATAAGAGAGAAATTCGTTTCAAAACCCAGCGAATATGGTGATATTCGTTGGGTGCCTAGCGATTTTGGGCAAATTCGCTGAGTGGGCAACGGATAAGGTTGTATTCGCGCGTTAAGCTTTGGCTTTCCTTGGCCAGCAAGGCTAAGAGAAGGATATGAAGTCTCTAGGGTGAGGTGAAACGACCATTTTGCTCCTTGACTTTGTTTGACCTCAGTTTCTATTAAATCGCATGCTAAAAACGTCCAAAAAAAAGTTCTCTAAGCTAGTTATCATCATAGAGTCATAAGGGCGACACTATTTTGGTGTCAATAAGGACCAATGATGTTGGAGCACGTTCGGGCACTTCTAATGACGCTAGGTCACGTCACCTAGGAGTGAATGAGAAAATTCTTCTGGGATTGATGTATGCGGCGCTATCTCTTGGGCCTTTGTCTTTGGCCCATGACTCATATCCGTACAAAGTTGTCCTTTTGACCAGCTGGAGGCGTTTCGTCATTTTGTACAAGTGTCTTGCCAGCACATTTTTCCTCGCTCCCCCAGTGAGTATTCTTCTGGGTTCGGTAAAGGGGACGCTGGTGACATCCGAACCCTGGTGTTACACTGTGTTGTTCATGGGAGCGGGGATGGTAGCTTTGGTGTGAGGTTGACCCTTCCTCTGTCAAGATTTTTGCGTCTCTGTGGTGACTGTTTTCCTACAGGGGCCAAATCTTTCCCTGTCAGACGCAAAGAAGGGGATTCCCTTATTCGAGCGACTCATGACTCGGGTATCATGGAGAATTGCAGACGAGTAGAGGGTCAAAACTCTGCTTATCCTGGGATTACCAAGGCTTCGAGCAGGGCCTCATAGGGCCTCAAGATGGCTATTTGAAGGAAAAATAGACCCCCCTTGGGGTCGTCACCACATTTTTCCTCTCGAGGAGGATCCACTTCGATTTAGGAACGGAGACCCCTCGAAAAAAGTACTGGGGTGTCATTACGTTAGCGATCTTGTTGCTTTCTTTGATGGGGCCTTCTGCTTTGCTAAGGGAATTCCTTCATCCTTAAGTTCCTTTATCCTTTCTTCTTCTTCTTTTTTTTTGTGACCGTTCGACTTCCTGGGCCCAATCATGGGAGAGAAGTAATTGGGCCTCGCATGCTCCTCGAAGATCGTGCGTTCAGGATAGTCTATATAAACCCCTGAGACTCCTCACATTGGGATTCAATTCCCAAATCATTTCCTCAAAATTCTTTCAAGTGTAGAACGTCATCTAGCTGGTGAGAGGGAGCAACGATCTTGTTCCATTATCGTTCATGAAGTTGGGGGTTTTGCAGGTTCGAGGTTCCTCAGTGGGTTGCTGATTTTCTTCTTTCGCGCTGGCTCGTACCCTTCCCATTTTCTTCTCTAAGCGAGGTAAGTTCCTTGTCCTCGCCTACATTTTTCTTTACATGGGTAGTGTTGTGGTGATTTATTCCAACTCTTCTGATGAGGTGATCAGCGAGTTCCATCCTCGCAAACCCTTTGTTAGAAGTGCTAGCTTCCATCATCGAGAAAGTCTACCTCAATTTGATTTGGGGTTGACATGTATCCCTGGATCTGCCACGCCTTTTGTGGTTTGATCCTTTAGGTTCACCGATCGATCCCCTTCTCCGGCCTTGAGGTCTAAAGGCGGTCCAACCTCTGGCCCAAGGTTTTGTAATCCTAGTTTAACTTCCCCCCCACAAGGGGGGACATCATTTTGAGAAGAAAAGCCGGGGCCGGATGCAACTTGTCATGACCCTCCGCTCCCATTAGACGAGCGGGTGTATATAAGGATGTTGAATAATCCTAAGACCCCCCTTTTGTTGAGGTCATACTTGTCGAAGATGTTAGCCTTGTACGAAGAGGAGAGAGGCAGCCTTATTCTAGATTTCTTAGAGCCAATTAGTGTCACACCCCCTGTGACTATTCTGAGGGTGCGAAGATGCCGAGAACAAAAAATTCTCTTAGGAATGTGACTATTCTCCAGAGGGGATGAGATTAGCCAAGCTAGCTGCTAGGGCTCCTAATCCGAAGGAAGGGCGAAGGGAGACACATTTTCCCCCTCTCCCTTGGTTCCTCCTTCTTTTTACCAAACCATGATATTCCCCTTAGTCGCAAGGTCGGAAAGAGAGTTGATAAGTTCTATTTGTTTTAATTTCTTTTCTTTTTCTTTTGTTGCGTTTAGTTGTGTCCTTCTAAGCCTGTGCGTCATGGTCAAGAAATCTTAGAGAAGACGTGGTTGGAACCTTAAGGCTAGGAGTTACCGTCCAGCCACTGATTTTACAAAGGATGATAGCAAGGATTTCACATAAGAGCATCAAATTATGGCTTCCTCTAGCGAGGAGTCTGGGGACGATTATGAGGCTGAGACTAATGCTGTGTTGGGTCGGGCCTCGCGGGCTTCTTCAGATGCGGTTCCCCTAGATAGGGATGGGCCTGTGTCTGCTCAGGATTTGTCCTCTATCACTAGTTTGGGGCATGTAGGGGAGGTTCCCACGGTGATGGAGGACCTATTCCAGAGTGGGGAGGAGGCTATTCTTCCCTTCTCTATCCCTCAGCCTCAACAACCCCTAGAGTGGCATCGAAAAAAGGAGGCCAAGGAAAAGAAATTCGTTCCCACTTCGGGGCCCATCTTTTCCACCTAGAAGGAGGAAAAAACGGCCATTGGTGCGAGGTTCATGGTCATAGGCAAGTATAAGGTCCTGATGCCGATGGAAAAGGACCAACTTGCACGTCCCCCCAAGAATTGCATTGGGTCTATAAGATGATGCTAGAAATGGGTATGAGGCTCCCATTGCATTGCTTTGTGGACGGGGTGTTGTATGACTTGAATCTAGCCCCAAAACATCTGGTGACCAATGCCTGGATCTATATCTTTGTATATCTATGTAGGGGCCACGGAAGTTGAAATTTGGGGCGCGTACCCCTCACGGAAATGGTGCATGTTTTGGGGGTCAAATGTTGTATTTTGTAATGCGATAAATGGCACAAATGAGATGTTTGGAGTCGCCACCTTATTTTAGAAAAATAAGGAAACCGACTTTTAACTCCTTTAGTATTTTTAACCAAAGTTCAAGTTCAGGGGTGATGGTACAAATTGAATGTGGAATGCATTCAATTTGCCCGTTTTTACAAACGGCCACTACTAGCGAATTAGAAATTTTTTGTAAATCGATTTGGTTCCAAAGTATATTAACCTAAATGTTATCTAAGTCATTTTCAACTCATTTTTAATTTAGGTTATCACTTTTTAGCATGCAATTTCATGTTTGTCCATAACCAAGTTATAAAAAACATAAATGCATGTCCATGGGATAATCGTCACCGAATAGGCAACAAAAATCAAATATAATAAAATAAAATAATAATATACAAACATAAGTCTTTTAACCCTAAAAAGTAACATTGAAATTATTACTTTTTAGAATCATGTGACCTATTAAAAATAAAGAATAAAAATAAAAAAAAGAAAATAAAATGTGAAAAGAAAAGAAATAATATATA